>JARQOD010009081.1:0-32895 GCA_033576555.1 Oophaga sylvatica | reverse complement strand
CCCTCCCCCGTCCTGAAAATTTCCCCCAAGCCCCTCCCCCCCTTTCCCCCAAAATCCCCCCGTCCCGCCTGTTAAGTCCCCATCCCTCCCCCTTTCCCCCCCAGAACCTCCGTCCCGTTGTATAATGTCCCGCGCACTCTCCCCTACCCCAAAATTTCCCACCCCGTCCGTTAATTCCCCGCAGTACCTCCCCTCATCCCCAAAATCCCCAGTCCGTCCGTAAAATGCCCCGCAGTCCCCTTCCCTCATCCCGAACCCTAGGCCGTCCTGTTAATCCCCCCGCATCCCTCTCCGTCATCCAAACCCGTGCCGTCCTGTAAAATGTCCCAGCAGTCACTTTTCCTCTCATATCCCAATCCTCAGTGCTGTCCTGTATAATGTCCCAGCAGTCACCTCTCCGCTCATCACCCAAATCCTCCTGCCGTCCTGTTTAATGCCCCAGGTCCCCTCTCCTCTCATCCCCCAGAATCCTCCAGTGCAGTCCGTTATAATGCCCAGCAGTCACCTCTCCTCTCATCACCCAATCCTCCAGTGCCGTCCTGTATAATATCCCAGCAGTCCCCTCTCCCCTCATCACCCAGAATCCTCCGTGCCGTCCTGTAAATGTCCCAGCAGTCACCTCTCCCCTCATCACCCAGAATCCTCCAGTGCAGTCTGTTTAATTTCCCAGCAGTCTCTCTCCTCTCATCACCCAGAATCCTCCAGTGCCGTCCTGTATAATGTCCCAGCAGTCACCTCTCCGCTCTCACCCAGAATCCTCCAGTGCCGCCCCTGTATAAATGTCCCAGCAGTCACCTCTCCGCTCATCACCCAGAATCCCCCAGTGCCGTCCTGTATAATGTCCCAGCAGTCACCTCTCCGCTCATCCCCGAATCCTCCAGTGCCGTCCTGTATAATGTCCCAGCAGTCACCTTTTCCTCTCATCATCCCAGAATCCTCCGTGTCGCCTGTAAATGACCCAGCGTCACCTCCCCCTGTCACCCAGAATCCCCATGCCGTCCTGAATAATGTCCCAGCAGTAACCTTCCCTCATCACCCAGAATCCTCCAGCCGCCTGTATAATGTCCCAGCAGTCACCTCTCCCCATCCCCAGAATCCACCAGTGCCGTCCTGTATAATGTCCCAGCAGTCACCTCTCGCTCATCACCCAGAACCCACCAGTGCCGTCCTGTATAATGTCCCAGCAGTCACCTCTCCTCATCACCCAGAACCCTCCAGTCCATCCTGTATAATGCCCCAGCAGTCACCTTCCCTGATCACCCGAATCCTCCAGTGCAGTCCTGTATAATGTCCCAGCAGTCCCTCTCCACTCATCACCCAAACCTTCAGTGCCGTCCTGTATAATGCCCAGCAGTCACCTCTCCTCTCATCACCCAAAACCCTCCAGTGCGTCCTGTATAATGCCCCAGAGTCACCTCTCCCTCATAAACCCGAATCCCAGTGCTGTCCTGTATAATGTCCCAGCATCCCCCTTTCTCATCACCCAGAATCCCCAGTCCCTTCCTGTATAATGTCCCAGCAGTCCACCTTCCACTATCACCCAGAACCCCTCAGTGCCGTCCTGTATAATGTCCCGCAGTCACCTCTCCGCTCATCACCCAGAATCCTCCATGCCGTCCTGTTTATGTCCCAGCAGTCACCTCTCCGTCATCACCCAGAATCCCCCAATGCCGTCTGTATAATGTCCAGCAGTCCTCTCCTCCTTCACCCAAATCCTCCAGTCCCCGCCTGTTTAATGCCCCGCAGTCACCTCCACTCATCCCCCCAGAATCCTCCATGCCGCCGTAAATGTCCCCAGCAGTCCCTCTCCCTCTTCACCCGAATCCTCAGTGCCGCCTGGTATTGTCCAGCTTCACCTCTCGCTCATCACCCAGAACTCCAGTGCCGCCTGATAAATTTGTCCCAGCAGTCACCTCTCCCCCATCACCCAGAATCTCCAGTGGCGTCCTGTATAATTCCCGCAGTCATCTCTCCGCTCTCACCCAAATCCTCCAGTGTGCCTGTATAGTCCCACAGTCACCTCCCTCTCTCACCCAATCCCCCTGTGCTGCCTGTTAATGCCCGCATCATCTCTCCGCTCATCCCCCAAATCCTCCAGTCGTCCTGTTTTTCCCAGCTTCACCTTCTCCCTCATCACCCAGAATCCTCCGTGCTGTCCTGTATAATGTCCGCGTCACCTCTCCCCTCATCCCTAGAATCCTCCAGTGCCGCCTGTAAGTCCCAGCACCCACCTCTCGCTATCACCCAAAATCCTCCAGTGCCGTCTTTAAATGTCCCAGCAGTCACCTTCCGTCATCACTCGAATCCTCCAGTGGTTGTATATGCCCAGCAGTCACCTCCGCTCATCACCCAATTCTCCGGCCGCCGGTATAATGTCCCCAGCAGTCACCTCTCCGTCATCACCGAATCCTCCGTGCCGGCCTTAAATGTCCCAGCATCACCTCTCCTCCATCACCCAGAATCCTCCAGTGCCGCCTGTAAATGTCCGCGTACCTCTCCACTTCACCCGAATCCCCCAGTGCCGTCCTGTATAAGACCCAGCGTCCCTCTCCATCATCCCCAGAATCCTCCAGTGCCGCCTGTAATGTCCCAGCAGTCCCCTCTCCTCCATCACCCAGAACCTCCAGTGCCGTCCTGAAATTCCCAGCGTCATCTCCATACACCCAAATCCCCGTGGTCTGTATATGTCCCACGTACCTCTCCGCTCATCCCAAATCCTCCAGTGCAGTCCGTATAATGTCCCAGCAGTCCCTTCCCCTCATCACCAGAATCCTCCGTGCCGTCCTGTTTAATGTCCCAGCGTCTCCTCTCCGCTACACCCAGAATCCTCCGTGCCGTCCTGATAATGTCCCAGCAGTCACCTCCCTCTTCACCCAGAATCCTCCAGTGCCGTCCGTTAATGTCCCAGCAGTACCTCCCCCCCTTCACCCAGAATCCTCCAGTGCCGTCCTGCATAATGTCCCGCATCACCTCTCCTCTCACCAAATCCTCCAGTGCCGTCGATAATGTCCCAGCAGCACCTCTCCGCCATCACCCAGAATCCCCGTCCTCCGTATAAGGTCCCGCAGTCCCTCCCGTTCATCACCCAAATCCTCCGTGCCGTCCTGTAAAGTCCCAGAGTCACCTCCCCCTCACACCCAGAATCCCCAGTGCAGTCCTGATAATTCCAGCAGTCACCTCCCGCTTTCCCACCCAGAATCCTCAGTGCCGTCCTGTATAATGCCCACAGCACCTCTCCGCTCTCCCAGAATCCTCCGTGCCGTCCTGTATAATGTCCCGCGTCACCTCTCCGTCATCCCAGAATCCTCCGTGCCGTCCTGTATAATGTCCCGCGTCACCTCTCCCTCATCCCCAGACCTCCAGTGGTCCGATAATGTCCAGCATCACCTCTCCGGTCACACCCAGAATCCCCAGGCCGTCCTGTATAATGTCCCAGCAGTACCCTCCCGGTCATCACCCAGAATCCTCCAGTGCCGTCCTGTATAAGTCCAGCATCACCTCTCCCCTCTCACCAGAATCCCATGCCGTCCTGATAATTCCCCATCCCTCTCCGTCATCACCCCGAATCCTCCAGTGCCGCCTGTATAATGTCCCCGTACCTCTCCGCTCATCCCCAAATCCCCAGTGCCGTCCTTTAATGTCCCGCAGTCTCCTCTCCGCTCACACCCGAATCCCCATGCCGTCCTGTTAATTCCCGCAGTACCCTCGGTCTCACCCAAACCTCCAGTGCCGTCCCTGCATAATGTCCGCAGTAACCTCTCCGTATCACCCGAATCCCCAGGCGTCCTGTATTAATGTCCCAGCAGCCCTCTCCCTCATCACCCAGAATCCTCCAGGCCGCCTGTATAAGTCCCAGCAGTCACCTCTCCGCTCGCATCTCGATCATCTTTGCTGGACTCCGGATCTTCTTGTTCCTCTCATGTATGGTGGGTGCGGGGGCGGCTCTGTAGGGGCCCGGGCTCCGCCCTCCTGACTCCGGGAGTGGGATGGGAGTCACACCGCCCCCCGGTGTCTTCCCACTTGGGTAATCCTGTGTATGGAGAGAGCATTAGGGAGAAGATTCCTTCCCGACTCCAGATCGAAATCAGTAGAAATCCCGGGATCAAAACCGTCTCCAGAATTGGGCCAAACCGGGAATATTAATACCTCGGACAGACATCCCGGCCCCTCTTCAGTTTTTAGGGAATCCCCATGACAACCCTTGGGCAGAGACTTTTACAGTAGAGAATCCTTCTCCTCCTATTCTGGATTTCCTCCTCCCGAGTCGGACTTGTCCACCACAATGAACTGATAGAAAATGTTGGGAGTTACCTTCCCCCTAGCAGGGAGGATCCGGGTGAGGTGGAATAATTTTTGGTGGTCTCATTCTGTCCTCCTCCTCCTCGGGGGTATTCGGAGAAGGAGGGATGAGCACTGGATCATTGGGGGGGATCTGTCCTGCCGGCGTCTTCATGATGAAGGAAAGAGGAAATCACAGGGGACGAATATAACGACAATCACTAATTCGCCAAATTCAACATTTATCAGGAAGAATTGGAGGAAAAGCCACAAAACTCCACCGTGGCCTCCTCCACCGATGTGACCCCGTCTTTTTCTGCCTCGTGGACGGGGCATCTGGTAACTAACCTCCAGCTGGGCGGTCCACCGTGGTAACTTCATCGCCATCGGGGGACGGTCACCGTGGTTAATACCCTCCAGAGAGAAACGGTCAGGGGTTAACTAACGCCGCCCGCGAGGACGGCCAGTGGTAAAAAACCTCCGGGGGGACGGTCACCTGGTAATCACCTCCAGCAGAGTAGGTCACCGTGGTAATACACCTCCGCCGGAAGGACGGTCACCGTGGTAACTACCCCCAGCAGAGGACGGTCCCGTGGTAACTACCCTCCACAGAGGAGGCCGTGGTAACACACCTCCAGCCCCGCAGAGGACGGGGCCCGTGGTAACTAACCTCCAGCGGAGGCGGTCCCCGGGTAACTAACCTCCAGAGAGGCGGTCACCGTGGAACACCCTCCAGGGGGCGTGAGTGAGGAGGAGACGTGCACATCCCCATACAATGCTGCAGTCCCCACATGAGGAACCGCAGTCCCCCTGGAGCAGGCCTCCACGGAACACTCTGCTCACCCCACACTCTCCTTCACAGATTCCCCCACAAGCACCAAAAACCCCCAAACCCCTGTAATCTCACCGGAATGGCGGGAACCGGAAATTGCTGGGCTGATACACAGTGCACACACCCGGGGGAGCTGCTGCTGAGAGCGAAGGAATGTGGTGCGTCACCGTCATGGGACTAGGGGGTCGGAGTTATAGAGACGAGGTGAAGGCCTGTGGGACGTCACCCGTCATTGATCAAGGGGCGGAGTTCAAGAGAGAAGTGGGGAAAAGACCTTTGGGGACTCCCGTCATTGATGAGGGGGGGGGTTTTTGGAGATAGTGGTGGGACCTTTGGTGACGCCCACCGTCAGTGATCAGGGGCGGGTTCGGAGAGAAAAAATGAAGGACCTATGGTGACGTCACCGTCGTGATCAGGGGCGGCGGAGGAAAAATGGAATTTAGATATGAAATTCCTCTTTTAGAGAAAAAGAGGGCTTGAACTCATAGCGCACTATTGGAAGTAGCGATCCCAAGTCCAATTAAACCTTTAACGAGTTTGGCATGTGACTTCCCCGCAGCCTCCCTCGCGGTGCGCGGCAGTAATGAACAGGGCTGATGAGGTTTCTTTTCCCACATCCATTTTTTCCCGGCTTCGTGGATCCGTTGCGTCTTGGTAATGTGGGACGGATTTGTTTTTGTGTGGCCCTGGATCGGCGGTTTCAATTAAATGGCACATCGGATTTTTTTGTTGCAGTCCCAATTATATGTTAAACGGCGTTGCAACCCGGTGTCGGTAAAAACTGACCCGAATCGTTCTTGGGGTCTCAGCACCCCCGGCCGCCAAACCCCAGAGAAAATCGACCGTTAATTAACGTCGCTGTGGTTTAAATACCCTTTACACTGCCGTTTTAAAAACTATTCAGTCATTAAGGGTTTTAAATCATTTTTCAAGCTGGTGTTATAAAGTATTTAATTTTACTGGATAATGCCTTTGGGATTTCATTGGCGTAAGCCTAATCCGATTATGAAAAATAAACACTTGAATTAGTCTGTGGTAATGAGTTTATTAAAAGTTTCACGTTTTTTTGTATTGACGGAAATAAATTAATTTCTGATGTATTTAATTTTGTGAGAAGTCCTGTTCTTTTTTAAACAATATATTTTTCTTGTTATATTCACCATCCCTTGTATAGAAGTACAGTATAAATGGCATCCAGTCCCCCCAGAGGGGTTTTGTAACTAAGGATTGCAACCCCTAAATAACCGAACAACTAGAAGCAGCCGTGGGGTACCTACATGCCTAAACCCGACCCAGTGGGGTTAGCTAACCTAAAGAAGAAATTCAGAATAACAGCCAAAGCCGGGGATCTCCCAGGTGGGGGGGAGGTTAGAAAAACAGGAGTATCCAATGAAACCCCAACAGGCCACAGAACAGACTTCCAATCCAAAACAGGTTTTGGGTCGCAACCAAGGACAACCCAGCACAATAAGTCTGTAAAATTATCAACACTAAAAATTTACAATTCTCTTGGTGGACCGGGGTACCCGCATTTCCCTGGGTCCAAAACTGGGGTTTATTCCCGGGAAAAGGTGAATCAATGCTAGCAAAGGAATAAGGTGGCCCAGAGGTACCCATGGAAAACTGTTATGTTAGGTAGTGAGGGACAGGAACAACAGCCGGGCAGCCGAACACCTGAATGTTGGTAACTAATGGGTTCAGATTCCTAAACTAACACAAAACTGAGGCCGTGGAGCGTTCTACTTGATCCTAACGCCTCGTCACAGCCCTGAGAGTAACACACCTAAAGGCAGAAAGATGAAAGCTACTGCCCCGGGCAGATCCCCCAAAGAAAATAGGAAGCCCCCAAAAATAATGGCGGTTAGACAAGAAGAAAGCACGAACACGACAGAAAATAGAAATGGCAAAGCTGGGGCCACAAGCTGACTAAATAGGTAGGACAGGAGAGATTACTTTTTTCAACCAGAAAACCCACAAAAATCCAACAATTTGATTTACAAAAATACCGAGATCACACACTCTACCACCTAAATCAGTTCTCTGGTTTTAAAAAAACTAAGCCGCAGCCACTGAAAAAAACAGGCCGTCGGAGAGCCGGTGATAGGCACAGATCAGTTCCTGAAATGTCGAAGCAAACACCAAGAATTGTCTCTGACCTAACCTCTCCACTTAACCCAAATACTGGAGTTTCCTCTAAAAAAACGAGAACCAATATTTTCTCACCAATACTCCAGATTGCCCTCAACCCAAAACAGGGGTCGGAGGGCAGCCATAGAACCACGGCTCAACAAACCTCTTCAATAAGGACTTGTTTGGGAAAACGTTTATGGATCTTAAATGTTCCTGGAAGAAGCAAACGGAAGGAAAACAGAATTAAGAATTCCATGATCTTATTGGTCCAATGACCTAGGCTTAAAATTTGGAGATGCAACCCTCATAGGGATATTTCTTGAGGACAACCAACCAAGTCCCCCACTTTTAAACGAGGACCATCAGTCTTGCCGTTTGACAAACCGTTGGGCCCTCTCTGAAGAGAACAACCTCTCCACTACTGGTCCCAAATCTGCTGCTTCGCCCACAACAGTCAACACCGGACGACAAAGCCTCCCCCCTGTCCCGAAGAAAATCGAGGGTGAAACCCAAAATTGCAGAAAAATGGAGCATCAAAGTGGCAGAGCTAGCCCTTTATTAAGAGCAAACTCAGCCAAAGGAAAAAAGAGACCCATCATTTGATCAGCAGACACAAAAATTCAAAAGTCTCCAAGGTCTGGTTTGTTCCTCGGTTTTCCATTGTTGGGTGAAAAAAGCAGAGGAGAAAATAATTGAACACCAAGTTTAGAACAAAATGCCCTCCAAAATCTGGAAACAAACGGGACTCCTCTGTCAGACACAATGTTCTCCGGAATGCCATTACCGACCACGTGCTGAAGGAACAAAGGCACCAATTCGGAGGAGGAAGGCAACTTAGGCAATGGCACAAGAAGATCATTTTGGAAAAAAACCCATCACGATTCCCA
This sequence comes from Oophaga sylvatica, assembly GCA_033576555.1. NCBI lineage: Eukaryota > Metazoa > Chordata > Amphibia > Anura > Dendrobatidae > Oophaga > Oophaga sylvatica. Next base: position 24,768 of record JARQOD010009081.1, on the reverse strand, counting down.
GATAACGGTCATTCTCTGAAAACAGGGAGGCGGGAAAATTTAAAAAACCTTAGGAATGTGTCCATGGCCTCTTGGGCAAGGTAATGGCATTAACAAACCCTTGGCGAAAAGGCTTGGAGCAGAGCAAGCCCGCAGGACTGCACAAATTCCCTGAGTCAGAGACAAAGAGGCCACCAAAAAGGACCGACCACCAAGTCTTTGGTCCAAAAATCAGGAGACCCCAAGCGGAAAAGAATCTCGACTTACACTTTTTCCACGGTCTGGCAACAATTTCCCAATGGGGGGCAGGCTCAGGTTTATCCCCTGACACCCCTCCGAGCCAGTCCAATTTTGGGCGAGATGGCGGAAAGAACTACACCCTCTTTCAAAATAACAAATGGTCAGATAACTCAGGAGAGTCCGCAAAAAAAAACTCCTCGAGAGGGCATCCCCTTAACTTCTTAGTGCCAGGAGAAAGAAACCCCAAAATATTAAAAGTGTGAAAAACAAGGCCCACCTGGCCGTTGGAATTGAGTCGTTGGCTGATTGAGATAAACCAGATTCTTATGGTCTGTGAGGACCATCACCGATGTTTGGCTCCTTCCAGCCAATTCTCCACTCTTCAAAGGCCCACTCTGGCCAATAAACTCCCGTTTATCACGTCATTAATTGTTCAGTTGGAGAAAAATTTCGAGAGAAAAAAGCACAAGGGTTACTCTTGAGGTCTCTGGATCTCTTTTTGGGACAAAACGGACCTGCCCCAATTTCAGAGGCATCAACCTCCACTTGAACGGTAGAAGAAACATCAGGGCCATAGAAAGGAGCAAAGTGAATCTCTGCTTAACCCCCTCTGACTTAGACGTACTATCCGTCCATAAAACCCGTGACAATCTACCATGGACGGGATAGTACGTCATACGTTAGCTCGCTCCCAGGGGGAGCGCAGCTAATCGCCGCCGGGTGTCAGCTGATTTCACAGCTGACACCCGGGACTGTTGCCAGGAGCGGTCACGGACCGCTCCCGGAAATTTTAACCCCTTGCACACCGCATCAACCCATGATCCGGTGTATGGGGGCACAGGGGCATCGCGCAGGGGGGGGTCCAGCGGCCCCCCTGAGACCCCAAACGGCGAGGTGATCGCGCTGTTTGGGGTTCCTCCTCCCCAGGACCCGGATCCAAGATGGCGCCGGGTCCTGGAGGGGGCGGCTTCCCGCAGCGCCGCCTGTGAGATCGTGGTCTCACAGTGCTGTGACACTGTCACACCAGCGATCTCACATTTTACGTGATGTCCACCCTGGGACAAGAAAAAAGTAAAAAAAATAAAAAAAAGGGTAAAAAAAAATTTCCAAAATAAATAAAAAAAAAAAAAAAATTCCCCAATAAATTTTTCTTCCTGTAAAAAAAAATAAAACAATAAAAGACCAATTTGGATCGCCGGTTCCATAAGACCCCCCCCTATAAAACTGTCCCCCTAGTTAACCCTTTTGTGAACCCCTTAAAAAAAAAAAGCAAAAAATCAGTCTTTTTCCATTACCGCTGACAAAAAGGGAATAACACGCGATCAAAAAGGACCATTTTTAAATACATGGTACCATGAAAAATCATTTGTCCCGCAAAAAAAAACGAGCCGTCATAAGCATCACGCAAAAAATAAAAAAGAGCCGCAGAATAAAGCGATGCCAAAAATAATGATTTTTTTTTATAAAATTGTTTTTTTTCTATAAAAGCACCAAAACCATTAAAAAAATTAAAATGAGGTTTCCCATAATCATACTGACCCGAAGAATAAAACTGCTTTATCAATTTTACCACCGCGGAACGGTTAAACCCTCCCCCAAAAAAATTCATGAATGCTGATTTTTGTTCATTCTAACCTCCCAAAAATCGAAATAAAAAAGCGATCAAAAAATGTCACTGTCAAAAGGTACCAAAAAAACGTCACCTCGTCCCGCAAAAAAAAGACCCACCTGTCTTGTGGGCCAAAAACAGCAAAAAAATTTTACTCTCAAAATTGGCGTTGAAAAAACATTTTTGCAATAAAAAGCGTCTTTTAGCGTGACAGGGCCAATCACAAAAACCCCTTAATGTAAATCAACCCCCTTTATACCCCCTTAGTTAGGGAAAAAAAAAATTAAAAAAGTATTTATTTCCATTTTCCCATTAGGGGTTAGGGTTGGGCTAAGTTAGGGGTTTGGTTGGCGCTAAAGTTAGTATTAGGGTTATGGTTGGGTTGGAAAGGGGTGTGTTAGGGTTAGGTTGTGGTTAGGGTGGGATGGGGTTAGGGGTGTGTTGGGGTGGGGGTTAGTTAGAATTGGGGTTTTTCCGTGTTTGGCCATTTTAGGGGCTTCCCAAAGTGACATGGCGTCCGTTCAATTCCACCCCAATTCTGCGTTGAAAAAGTCAAACGGTTGTCCTTCCCTTCTGACCTCTGCCATGGGCCCCAAAAGTGTTTATCCCATGGGGTACAGCTACTCTGTACCCCAAGAGTTATTGGCAATTTGTCCCTTTTCTTCTGTTACCCTTGGGAAAATAAAAAATGGGGGCAAAAAGTTCATTTTTTTTTAAAAAAAATGATTTTTTTTTGTTTTTTACGCTGTACGTCTAAACTTCTGTGAAGCATTGGGGGCCATGGCTCAACCACATTAGAAAGTTCCTTAAGGGGGTTTTTTTTCCAAAATGGGGCCTTGTGGGGGGTTTCCACTGTTTTAGGCGCTCAGGGGTCTCCAAATGCACTACGCCCCCAGACCATTCCTCAAAGTCTACAATCCTAAGTCATACTTCCCTTCCGAGCCCAATGTGTACCCTACAGTAGTTTTCTCCCACATATTGGGTATCCGCACTCAACAAAATTGGACAAAAACTTTTGGGGTCCAATTTCTCCTGTTACCCTTTGAAAATAAAATTTGGGGGGGAAAAAAAATAAAATTTTTTTTAAAAAAAAAAATTTTTTATTTTTACACTATTCTTTTAAACTTTGTGAAGCACTTCGGGGTTCAAAGTGTCACCAACTTAATAAGTTCCTTGTGGGGTCTATTTTCCAAAAGGGGTCACTTGTGGGGTCTTCACTGTTTAGGCCATCAGGGGCTCTCCAATGCGAATGCACCCCCAGACCATTCCTCAAAGTCTCACCTTAACGTCACTACTTCCCTCCGAGCCCCAATGTGTCCCAACAGTAGTTTTCTCCCAATATTGGGTTTCCGCTACTCAGGACAAATTGGACAACAACTTTTGGGGTCCAATTTTCCTGTTTCCCTTGTGAAAAAAAATTTGGGGGCGAAAAAAATAATTTTTGAAAAAAAAAAAATTTTTTTATTTTTAGGTTTAATTATAAATTCTGGAAGACTTCGGGGTTCAAAGTGCTCCCACACATCTAGATAAGTTCCTTGTGGGGTCCATTTTCCAAAAAATGGGGATTGTGGGGGGTTTCCTTTTTGGGGGCATCAGGGGCTCTCCAAAGCGACATTTAAACCCCAACATTCCATCAAAGTCTACAATTCCATAACTCACTACTTCCTTCCGGCCCAATGTGTACCCATCAGTAGTTTTTTTTCCCCACTATTGGGTACCGCGTACTCGGACAAATTGGACAACAACTTTTGGGGCCCAATTTTCCTGTTACCCTTGTGAAAATAAAAATTGGGGGCGAAAAAAATAATTTTGTAAAAAAAAAAATATTTTTTATTTTTTCGGCATACATTATAAATTTGGAAGACTTCGGGGTTCAAAGTGCTCACCAACATTAGATAAGTTCCTTTGGGGTCTATTTTCCAAAATGGGGCAAGTGGGGGTTTTTCCACTTTTAGGGCATCAGGGGCTCTCCAAAGCGACATACCCCCAACCATTCCATCAAAGTCTACAATCATAAGTCACTATTCCCTTCCGAGCCCCATGTGTACCCATACAGTGTTTTTCCCACATATTGGGTTCCGCGTACCAGGACAAATTGGGCAACAATTTTGGGGTCCAATTTTCCTGTTCCCTTGTGAAAATAAAATATTGGGGCGGGAAAAAAAAAAATTTTTGTAAAAAAAAAATATTTTTTTATTTTTACGGCTATACATTATAAACTTCTGTGAAGCACTTCGGGGTTCAAGTGCTCCCACACATTAGATAAGTTCCTTTGGGGTTATTTTCCAAATGGGGTACTTGTGGGGGGTTTCCATGTTTTTAGGGCATCAGGGGCTCCCAAATGCGACAGACACCCCCAGACCATTCCACAAAGTTAAATCCTAACGTATACTTCCCTTTGAGCCCCAATTGTACCCTACAGTTTTTTCCCACTATTGGGTTCCGCGTACTGGACAAATTGGACAACAACTTTTTGGGGTCCAATTTTCCTGTTACCTTGTGAAAAAAATATTGGGGGCGAAAAAAAAATAATTTTTGTAAAAAAAAATATTTTTTATTTTTACGGCTATCATTATAAACTTCGTGAAGCACTTCGGGGTTCAAAGTGCCACCACACATCTAATAAGTTCCTTGTGGGGTCTATTTTCCAAAAGGGTCATTTTGGGGGGTTTCCACTGTTTTGGTGCATCAGGGGCTCTCCAAATGCGACAGAGCCCCCAGGCTTCCATCAAAGTCTGCAATCCAAAACGTCCTACTTCCCTTCCCGGCCCCAAGTCACCCATACAGTAGTTTTTCCCACTATTGGGTATCAGCGTCTAGGCAAATTGGACAACAACTTTTGGGGCATTTCTCCTGTTACCCTTGTGAAAATAAAATATTGGGGACGAAAAAAAAAACATTTTTGAAAAAAAAAAAAAAATTTTTTTTTACGGCCTACGTTTAAACTTCTGTGAAGCATTGGGGGTTCAAGGTGCTGAATGTATGTATAAGTTCATAAAGGGTCTTGGCTTGGTGCGATAAAACACAGGGTCCAGGTTTGATATAGAAAGTCTTGTTTTCTTCATACTTTGGCAAAAATGTACACAGTTTGCAGACCCAGAAGCAGGAGACCAGCAGGCCAGAGTAATCTAAGCTCGCAATCCTCCTCCACAACAAGTTCGGACTTTTCCTGTTAGTAAGTCAGCAAAAAGTGGGCTTTAAAGAGCAGGGTTAGAGTCCACAAGTCTTCAGATTCCCATAGGAATACTGGAGTACAAGGTCCAAGGCTTTAGGAGTCAGGTCAAAGGTTCACTGCAGGCTAGATTCGAAGCATAATTGCCGCTGTGGCTGCTTAAGAAGCAAAAAGGGGGAGAATCGGGGGGAACATCAGTGGAAACTCCATTTTGACTGAGGGCAAGATAGCTGCAGCAAGAAGAAAGTAAAATGGCGACGAACCAAACTGATTTCAGGAACATGACACGAACCTTACATTACTCCCCCTTAGGGACAACCCCCCGGATGACCTCACCAGGTTGTGTGGGTCCTTGATGAAACTGAGGAGCAACGAGGAGTTAACGTTATTGACTGGTTCCCATGAGTTTCCCTCCATGGGTAGCCCTCCTTTAAAAAAGATATTGTAACTGATTTTATACAAACCGGAATCTAAAATCCTTTCCACACAAATTCTTCCTGGACCCATGACTGCACTGGGTCGGCAAGGAGAAAACGCCGGAAGTATTGGGTGTCGCAGCCTTTAGTAGGGATACATGAAAGACAGGGTGAATTCTCTATTTGGGCATGAAGACGAAGCAACGGCCTTATAATTTTATGATTTTATAGGGTCCAATGTACTTTGTCCCAACTTAGCGATGGAATCCTTAACTTTAATTTCTGGTTGACAGCCAGACCAAGTCTCCTACCTTGAAAGGGTGCAGGTTTATGAAATTTATTGTTGTTTTTCTTGTCCTTTCCTAGCGATTCCAGATTCTCCTTTAAAGTCATATTCTTCTGTAAAGAGTGATTCTTTCAGCCATGTGGTAAGGCGTTTCATGGGAAATCGTGGAGAATGTTAGGATGATACCTAGATTAGAGTAAAAAGGAGATGTTATGGAGGCACTCTGAGAGTTGTTATACGAGAACTCAGCTAATGGAAGAGATCCACCCAATCATCCTGTAGGTGGAGATAAAAGCGGAGTACGCTCCAGGGTTTGATGGTTCGTTCGGTCTGTCCATTAGTCTGGGAGAAAAGCAGAAGAAAGGTTTTTTAATGCCCCTGCTGCACAAAATTTTTTGCCAAAAACCTAGGAAGTAATTGCACCCCTCGATCCGAAATAACCTCATCCGGTACTAGTAAGCAAACACTTCTTTAATCATCAAATTGATGTCTGTTTTGCAGTGGGTAAGCCGAAAAAACAGGGATAAAAGAGCTCCTCTGTTAGACGGTCAACCACCCTAAATGGGTTTTTCCCTTGAGAGGTTGTAACTCCACAATTAGTCCATAGAAATGGACCCCACGGGCGGGACGGGGTGAGAAGAGGCTGTTACAGACCATTGGTGAGGAGCGAGGTGTTTTGCATCTTGCAAAGACTTCAATGAAGTGACATTTTTAAAAATCTTCCTGCAATGGGCCACCAAAAGAAAAGAGGGAAATTCCTGTGTCTTTGAATTCTCCTTCCCAGCTATCTTGGAATCGGAATGATTCAATACTCTCAATCTGACTGTTTCAGGAATATACAGGCGTTGTCCCTGATCCCACAACCTTCTTAAAGACAAGATTAGTCCTTGGGGTTGTGCCAAAAAGGAATCCGGGTATGTTCTTGGTCCTTAAGTAGGCTTGATTAATTACCCTGGAATCTAGAGTCAGGAAAAATTGTCTTAGGAGGAGTAATGGACGTTTTCTTGCTGAGAAACCTGGGGCATCAGCCTTTCCATGCGCGTCCTGGTCTATAAGAAATGATAAAAATTAATTGGTTTAAGAAAAGATTCCAGCGAGCTTGGCGAGGGTCGGCACTTGCCGACCTGATAAATCAAGGTTACGATGATTGTAGGACGATATTTGCTGTGCAGCTCCCTGAAGAAGTGTCTCCATTCTTTGAAGGCGGCAATAATGGGCCCAACAACTCTCTATTGCCCCATCGGTCCTCTCGCCGAAGACAATGCTGGGGAAAAGAAGGACGGGATCAAGACATTTTTCATGTTTTCCCCCCGAGAGGGTTAGCCCCGGCACGTCTGAAGATCCACCTCTATTTTGAAGGCAAGCTCGGGGTTGGGATGTACAGGGGTGCAGTGGTAAATTTATCTTTTAGACGGGAAAATCCTTCCTGGCTTTGGGGAGTCCAAGACCTAGATCTTTCGGGGGAAGTTGGGTGATAGGTGCACTACCTCAGAGAATTTTTAATTAAACGTCTTGAAGTTGGCAAACCCGGAACGCTTCCTCCTTCCATTTCTAGATTGGCCAATTTGATGGCTTGGGTTTTGCTTCCTCCTTACTAATTCCTTGTGTAACATAATACCCCAGAAATTGAATTTCGGTCCTATGGAAATTTAACTTTTCAAGTTTGATGTAAAGTGATTTTGTCTTAGACGTTCCGCCATTCTCACTGCCTGATGTTCCTCTGTGGAGTTAGAAAAAAATTAGAATATCTCCAAATAAATTACCACAATTATTAGGAGATCCTGAAGATGTCATTCACCAAGGTTGGAAAGTGGCTGGGGGGGCGGTACTCAGACCAAAAGGCATAACTAGATATTTAAAGTGTCCCAAGGTGACCTGAATGCAGTCTTCCATTCATCCCAGGTCTAATACGGACTAAGTTATAGGCCCCACGAAGATCTAGTTTTAGAGAAAATTTTGGCTGTCGCATCTCTCCAATAATTTAGGGATAAAGGCAATGGATAACGGTTTTAATAGTAACCTTTTTGGTTCCCCCTTGTTACGCATGTCTCAGAGATCCATCTTTCTTCTTTACAAGAAGTGGGTCACCTGCGGAGATGAAGAGGGGGTATGAAGCCCTTGGCTGATTTTCTCATGTAATCCTTAAACCTTTAGCTCGGGCCCCCCCAGGGGGTAGATCTTTCCCAAAAGGTATCTCTGCCCAGGCAATAATTCAATTGGACAACTTATGGACGGTGGGGAAGTGGTCAGCGTTTCTTCTTGCACATAAATCCACTGTCCTGGTATACATGGTATTCAGGGGATGACATGGTCCTTTAGGAAAGAGAAGCTGAAACTTTTGGGGCTCATCTTTTCTCTGGAAAGTGTAATTCCTTGGTCCCCATTTTGGTAGGTTTCTGAGCCTGCAGCCATGGTGCCCTAGAATAATGGGAAAGGGGGAGAAGAGATAAGATAAAGGACAGTTTTTCTTGAGATCTTTACCCCTAAACCCCAAAGGCTCTGTTTCCTGATCCCTGGTCCAGAGGCGCAGGGAGCCTCCACAGTTTCCATCTTTACTGGTAGCCTTCTTCAAGAAGTATCCCCTGTTTCAGACAAAGGAGAATCCATAAAATTTACTTGCCCCTGATCTCATAGCCAAGTAGACACCCAAGTGAGTCACCCAGGTTTGATGGAAAGAAAGCATAAATTGTTTTTCTTCAACTAGTGGGACAAAAACCCAAAACTTGAAAATGGCAGGTTTACATAGTCAACCTCTAGAGGTAACGGAGTTTAAGTCCGAGAAATCAAGATCGTTGCTGCAGATCTCTCTGGGCCTGAGGCTCGGACCTGACAGATCCCCTCTCCAACACTACAATGAATGAGTGCTGCTAGTCTTACGAGAAGGTGGGGAGTTTAATTAATGCCTGACTTACCCAATAAAACATAAATTTTCATTAAAACATGTTCCTTGCGTGCTCACTAAACCCGTCGTTGTAAAGAGTCTACTGCATGGGTTTCAGGTTCAGGTTCCCGTGTAATCCTACTCAAAGGTTCCTTAGCTGGAGAGGAAGGTAGGAAAAAGGTAGTGCGATTGCTTTCGAACCACTCTCTTGCCTGCGTTCAGTCAGAGGTATCAATACGATGCGTAGTTAATAAAGTCACCTAAGCAGGGGAGGGTCGGCACGAGCAATTCATCCTTAATATGGGAGATAACCCCTTTCGAAAAATTGATTTTTTGGCGGAACTGCCAGGTGGTATCAAGGGCCATCTCCTGAAATCCAAGGCATATTCCTACCGAGGCTTCCTTGGCCAAAAGTAACATGGCTGTTCGTGTGCCCCCGATTGGGGTATCAAACACCTCCCCCATGGCTGAAATAAAAGCTTCAAGGTGATTCAAACTCATCCTCAGTCTCAATCAGAGGGTTTGCCCACATCAAAGCCTTGTTGGAAGCAAACATAATTATGTAAGCACCTTGATGTTCAGTGGAAATTGTGAAGCATGTCAAAAAAAAAAGATTGCTTGATTAATAAATCCCCGAATTTCTCACGTTCCCGCCAAAACGAAAGGGGGCAACTTGGGGAATCCAAAACTCGGGGCTTGAGGAGCCTGGACCGCTCTTCTAAACCTCAATCCTGGCTCGCAAATCCTGGCGTCTGTCCAAACACTTCAAATTGTGATTAGTGAGGTCCTGTAGGCTTGAAAACGGGTCTTTATATTTGCAAATCTGCAAGGATATTATCAGTCCTCCGCAAAGTTCCTTTATGCGGCCTCCATTTTAGATTTTTAAGACAGGAGACGGAAGAAGAGGAGAGGAAAAAAAAAAAACAAAGTGTTTCCGTGGTAACCCGCAGAGAAAAAAAAATTAAGGGAACTGCTCACCTGGAATGGTTGTGAGAATCACAACCATATCATCACGAAAGTTCACCCGGAATCGATATCCAAGTTACAGCAGCAAAAAAGAGAAAAGAGAAAAAAAAAAAAAAAAAATTGGGGTTTTCCTGTGTAAACTGCAGAAAAAAAAAAATTAAGGGAATTGCTCCCGGAAGGTTTGGGAATACAACCACTGTCATCACGAAAGTACAACGGACATCCGTATCCACATTACGCAGACACGTCTTTCAACCCAGCAGACACTAACGTTTTTGGCTTCAGAAATTTGAAGTAGTAGTAAGTTATTAGCGTTTGGCTTGGGTGCGATGAAAAAACACAGGAGTCACAGGGGTTTTATTTAGAAAGTTTGTATTACTTTATACAAGTGGCAAAATAGTAACAGTTTGCAGACCAGAAGCAGGAGACACAGAGGCCAGAGTAATCTAAGCCAGCAATCACTTCCCAAACCCCAATTTTAAAATTGTGCGATGTAAGTGACAGTGGGAAAGTTATTTCTAAACTATTTTTGTACAATTTCTCTGTTTTAAAGGGAATAAAAATTCAAAGTTTGAAAATTTCAAAATTTTCGCCATTTTGCATTTGTTTCAAAATAAACGCAAGTTATATCGAAGAAATTTTACCAATTAACGTGAAGTACAATATGTCACGAGAAAACAATCTCAGAATCGCGCAGATCCTTGAAGCGTTTCGATTATAACCTCTAAAGAGATGGCAGAATTGTAAAATTTGGCCCGCTAACGTGCAAACCACCCAGGGGGGAAGGGGTTAAGTTCCTGAAATGCAAGACGCCTCAGGAGGCCATTCACCACATCACAACCCTTTTTGGTAAATAGTTAATGGTTTAACAATACCGGAGAAATTACAATAAATCTCGATAAAAATGGAAAACCCAAAAATCTCGAAAAGCCTTTAATTAGTAGGTTGGACCCAATCACAGATGGCCTGAACCTTGACCGGGTCCATTTCAATAACAGAGGATGTGGCGCTTCCCACGGCTGTGGGGCACCGGGACTGGTAGCTTGCCAGTAGCCAATTTCCCCCGCCAGTCCCACGACGACGTGAGCTGGGTCCCGATGATAAAGAAGTGGACCCGGACCACGGAGGGGGGCCGGGCCTGCCCGGATAGGGAAGGGCAGCGACCGGGTCCGTGGCAGTGAGCTTGTGGGCAAGGTGGCGCCTCAGGATAGACAACAACGCCACAACTTCGGTAAGAAGAAACATAAAGTTTACTTAAAGAAACACAGACTAAACAAAATAAGACCGGACTCCCAATCCGCCATCAGAGAAGGGTACACGATCGAATCCTGAGAGTGTTGGAGGGGACTCACGGGTAGATGAGTCCAGGGTTATCTGGCAGGGCAACTTGGACGGCCCTCTCTTCAGGCCTTGGGGCACGGCTCAGCAGGAGAACTCAGACACCGACCTCAGACAGACTTTCAGACGATGGGGGTCCACGGGTTGTGAAGTCCAGGATCTCGGCGGGATATAGATGGCCTCACTCTCAGGCCCGGGCGTAGCCGGCCAGCAGGAGAACACAGCACCGCCCGGACGAACGTCCGACGATGGCGGGGGGTTCACGGGTTGAGAAGTCCAGGGTCATCTGGCAGGGCATACAGGCGGCTCTTCTCAGGCCTAGGCGTAGCACGGGCCCTCCCAGGGAACATCAGACCCGCCCAGGACAGACGTCATCACAGGGTAGCCAAGGGAGGAACGGAGGACATCGGAACTCAGGAACACGGACTGGATCTCAGGGACACGGGAAACCCGGGGGACAGGAAATCAGGAACACGGATTGGATTCAGGGAGCAGGAACACGAAGAAACGGACTGGAACATCAGGAACACGGATTGGGTCACAGGGAGTGGAACACAGACAGGAACACGGAGGAAGATCAGGAACCGGATTGGGTCTCGGGACACGGCTGGAACACGGCATGGACTCCGGTTTTGGTACCGTCAGCAGGCTGGCATAGGTAGAGATGGATTAGGATCCGGACATTTCTGGAAGTGGTCATCGGACATCGGATACAGGCAGGGTCATCAGGGAGGACACGGACCGGAACTCAGGAACACGGATTAATTCAGGGAGTCAGGAACACGACAGGAAATGGTTGGATCACGGACACGGACTGGAACACAGGCATCGGACTCCGGATTCTGGACGTCAGCAGGCTCCGGACATCTGGCAACAATTGGCAGACCCGGACTCAGGCAGGGGAGGATAGGATCCGGACATCGGGGAAGTGGTCGTGGACATCGGACATCGGCCAGGTCTCAGGCATTGGATCCGGAATTGACCCCGATCAGCAGGCTCCGGAATCTGGCAACAATCGGCAGGCCCCGGGGAATAGGCAGGAAGGATAGATCCGGAATCAGAAGTGGTCGTGGACATCGGCTCAGGCCATGGTCTCGGCAAGGATCCGGATTTGGCCAGCGACCTGAAAAGGAACCCCGCGGTCTGGTGCAAGCCCGCCAGGCTCAACGGGAGCTGGGGGGGGGGATTGCAAGAAGGACACAGGGAAAAAAACAGAAATCAGCACACACGGACCTCCTTCCAAGATGAACTCGGTTATATAGAGGATTCACAGTCATGGCAAGGGGTTTGACTCGAGGATTTCAGGAACATAACAGAGGACACAATTCAGAAAGTCAGGTAAGGATGCATCCAAGATCAGGGTTCAGGAATTAGACACGCAGGAACAGGCCTGGATATAAGCCTCAGGAACGGCGCTGGGTAATCAGCGCCCAGCATAGGGGGAAACACAAACCAGTTCAGACTTCGGTACAATGCGTCCGGATCAGGGGTTGGTATTAGAACAGCAGGAAACAGGCCTGGATATACAGCCCCAGGAACAGCGATCGGGTAATCGCCCCCAGCATAGGCGGGGAAAAACAAGAACCCGTTAGAAACGGTACAGGATGTGATCCGGGATCAGGGGTTCAGGAATTGACACAACAGGAACGGCCTGGAATATAGCCTCCAGGAACGGCGAATCTGGGTAATCACCCCCGATAGGGAAACACAAGAACAGTTCAGACATTCAGGTACCGGGTTGATCCAGGTCAGGAACAAAGACAGCAGGAACAGGGAATAGCTCTCCAGGTGATCAACTTCAGGCGGAGCTGAAAACAACCAATACGGCTAGGTTCAGGGTTTATGGTGGATTAAATGTGAAGTTGGCAACGCCCCCTAGGTGGGGAACTTTATATATGAGCGCTTCAAGCGATAGGCTGGAGCAGTAATTAGTAAACACCCAATCCACTAAAAGCAGGACAGGTGTGGGCCGCCCCTTATGCAGACCAGGACAGCCAACAAGAGGAACCCAACAATGGCTGCTGCCACGTAGAAGTCTTTTCACCACTGCAGAGGACTTTGCAAGTAGGACGGCTTTTCAAGCAAGTCGGAACGCACTGCGGGCGGTCATGCAAGCAGCGGAGCCACTCCGCAAGTACGGGTCGCAGCAGAGCGGGAACTGAGCCATCCATAAGGTAAACAGACAACTTATCCCGCTTTGGGGAAAGGAGAAAAGGGTTAATGCAAAAAATGCAGAGTAACGCTGGAAAAAAAGTCAGAATCAGGTTAAGTATCCCCCTCCTCAGACCCCTCTTCTGAAAACCCAAGTAAAAAAAAAAATTCCCCCAAAAAAATTCATTGGGTTTGGCGGGGAATCCCATAGTTCAAATTGGCGGCAAAGTTTAAAAGCTCGAAAAATCCGAACCGCTGACCAAGCGGGGAATGGCCATCTAGTCCACTTACCGGTGGGGCCAGTAGTCTAGTTGCAATAGGTGGGAGCTTGGGAAAAGTCCTGCAGACCGAATGCTCAGCGGGTCCATGGCCAGGTTTCTGTGGCGCTTTTCCACGGCTGTGGGGCGCCAGGACATGCATAGCTTGCCTAGCTAGCCAATGCTCCCACCCGCCAGCCACACGACGTGAGGATGGGTCCCCAGATGAAAGAGAATGTGGACCATGGACCACGGAGGGAGCCCGGGCCTGCCGGACTAGGGAAGGGCAGCGACCGGATCCGTGGCAGCTGAGATGTGGGCAAGGTGGCGACCTGCAGATGAAAACACCGCAAACTTCAGGTAAGAAGAAACATAAATTTACTTAAAGAAAACACGTACATAAAAGAAATAAGACCGGACTCCCAATTCCGCAATCAGAAAGGGTACAACATCGAATCCTGACGGTGTTGGGGGGACTCACGGGTTCAGTCCAGGGTTTTTCTGGCCGGGCATACTTGGACGGGCCTCTCTTCAGGCCTTAGGCGTAGCCAGGCTCGCGGGAAATCAGACACCGACCTCGACAGACTCGACATGGCGGGGTCATCCGGGTTGATAAGTCCGGATCATCTGGCACGGGCTCTAGTTTGGCCTCACTCTCAGGCCTCTGGGTGACAGGCTAGCAGGAGAACACAGACACCGGCCCGCGAACGAGACGATGGCGGGGTCACAGGGTTGTGAAGTCGGGTCATCTGGCAGGGCATACAGGACGGCCTCTCTCTCGCCTCAGGGTAGCACAGGCTCGCGGAGAACATCAGACCCGACCAGGACAGCTCATCACCGGGTAGACCAAGGAGGAACCGGAGGACATGGAACATCGGGGACACGGACGGATCTCAGGGACACAGGAACCGGACAGGAACAGGAACCGGATTGGACTCAGGGAGTAGGAACACAGAAGGAACCGGACTGGAACATCAGGAAACGGTTGGGTCACAGGGAGTCGGGACACAGACAGGAACACGGACTGGAAGATCAGGAACACGGATTGGGTCTCAGGGACACAGACGGAACAAGGCATCGGACTCCGGACATCTGGTACCGATCAGCAGGCCGGACACAGGTAGAGATGGTAGGTCCGGAATCGGAGTGGTCATCGGCATCGGATTCAGGCAGTGGTCATAGGGAGGACCGGCAGGAACATCAGGAACCGGATTAGTTCGGGAGTCAGGAACACAGGACGGAACATGGATTGGATCACAGGAACACGGACTGGAACACAGGCATCGGACTCCGGACATTGGCACCGTCAGCAGGCTCCGGACCGGAAAACAATTGGCAGGCCCCGGACATCAGGAGGGAGGATGGTCCGGACATCTGGAAGTGGTGTTCGGAATCGGCTCAGGCCTGGCTAGGCTGGATCCGCAATCTGACACCGATCAGCAGGCTCCGGACATCTGGCAACAATCGGCGGACCCGGCATCAGGCGGGAGGATAGGATCCGGCTCTGGAAGTGGTGTCGGACATGGGACATCAGGCCATGGTCATCAGGCATAGGACCGGACATTGGCAGCGACCTAAAAAAGGAACCCCAGGGGGTTGGTGCAACCCCCCAGGCTCAAGGGAGCTGGCGGGGATTGCACAAAGCTGGCACGAGTAACAGAAAAATCAGCACACACCGGACTCCCCTTCCAAGAGAATCGGTTTATAGCAAGGATTCCAGTCACTGGCACAGGGTTTTGGACTCAGCAGGATTTCAGGAACATAACGAGGAAAATTCAGACAGTCGGTACAGGATGGATCCAAGGGGGTTCAAGGTAATTAGAACAGAGGAACAGGCCTGGATTACAGCCTCCAGGAACGGGATTGGGTAATCAGCGCCCAGAAGGCGGAAACCAAGACACAGTTTTAACATTTAGGTACAGGTGCGATCCAGGATCAGGGGTTCGGAATTGACACAGGGAACAGGCTGGATTACACCCAGGAACGCGATCGGGAATCAGCCCCCAGCTAGGCGGAAACACAAGACACGTTCAGACATTCGGTACAGGATGTGATCCGGGATCAGGGGTTCAGGTAATTAACACAAAGGAAAGGCCTGGATATACAGCCTCCGGAACGGCGATTCTGGGTAATCAGCCCCCAGCATAGGCGGAAACACAAGACACAGTTTGACATTAGGTACCGGGTTTGATCCAGGATCAGGGAACAAGACAAGCAGGAACAGGGAATCAGCTCTCCGAGCTGATCAACTTCAAGGCGGAGTGAACACACAACCACAACGGTAGGTTCAGGGATTCAGTGTGGATTTCAATGTGAAGCTCTGGCAACGCCCCTAGGGTGGGGAACTTTATTATGAGCTGCTTCACAGCGATAGGCTGGAGCAGTAATTTAGTAAACACCCAATCCCATAAAAGCAGACAGGTGTGGGCCGCGCCCTTATGCAGACCAGACAGACAACACGAGGAAACCCAACAAGGCTGCTGCCACAACGTAGTAATTGCACCACTGAGAGGTTTTGCAAGCACGGACGGCTTTCACAGCAAGTCAGGAACCGCACAGGGGGCGGTCAGCAAAGCAGCGGAGCCACCACGCAAGTACGGGTACCAGCGAGCCGGGATGAGGCAGCAATCCTATGGTAACAGAAAGTATCCCGCGGTTAGGGGGGGAAAGGAGAAAAGGGTTAATGCAAAAAACTGCAGAGTAACGCGGAAAACAAAGTAAGATACCAGCGTTCAGGCAAAAATGATCCCAGAAATGGATTTGTCCCAAAAAGACACTTTGATCCTTCACATCAGTGCTTCTCTCTCAAAATCGGAACACAGTTCGAATGTTTACTTGAAAGTCCCAGTCATTTGAGAAAAACAAGTATTCCCAAATAAACGATCAAAATTTATCCACAAATCCCTGAAAAATCATTCAGAAGGATGGGCGGAAGGAGCATTAGTGACCCAAAGGGCATCACTAGGTACTCAAATCCCCTCTGGGGTATTAAACGCCCGTCTTCCTTCTCCCGTGTTAATGCGAATAAGGTTTACGCCCCCGAGGTCAAGCTTGGTAAACCAACTAGCCTTTTCACCCCCTGGAAAAAAAAGTCAGAAACAGGGTAACGGATATTGTACTTCCAGTGATCTTATTCAAAGACGTAATACACCGCCTCAATGAACCATCCCTTTTTTGGCCACAAAGAAAAAAACGGCACCCAAGGGTAAGAGGATGGTCTGATATGACCCTTCCCAATTCCCTTGATATAAGATCGCTACATCGGGTTCAGGTAAGACAAGTTAAAAAGGGACCTTTAGGAAATTTACCACCAGGCACTAATTCAATAGAGCAATCGTACTCCTGTGGGGGGAAGGATGCAGATTTACTTTCACTAATACATCTAAAAAATCAGTCAAAAAGTCAGGAACTCCGAGACTGGGGAAAGAGGCAGAAAAAAAAGGATTCAGCATTAACAATTGGCAGCCCCAACTGGCACAGACCAGATTTCCAATCCAAAACAGGTTATAGGCTGTAACTAAGGGAAACCCGTACAATAATTCATGCAGATAAACACCCAGAAATTTGCAACTCTCCTGATGATCTGTTTCAACCCTTTATCCTGAGTAAAAACTGGGGTTTTTCTCCGCCAAAGGGAGAATCATGCCCAGTGGGGAATAGACTTCCGCAGGGGTATCTGGGAAACCCACAACGTTTGGAAAAAAAGTCAAAATCCACAGGTAATAGCTGCTCAAATCAACAAAGCCCGAGCAAAAATGGGATAGGGGCAATCAGGGGTAACAGTCAACAGAAATTTTAGTTGAACACCCAAGACAACTGAGCGGCAAAATGTCTTCCCGCTTAAGGCACCTGAAATAGATGGAACGTCACCACAGTAAAACATAACCCTTTTGCGCTTTCGAAACTCATTCCTGTCCCCAGATACACCATCCACACTGCTTGGGCTCAGGAGCTGCTCACAAGGCAACACTATCCCGCTACCTCTGGCTCCGCAAAGTCTGTCAATTTAATAGCCAATGAATAGAATCATTGAGACCAGAGAGAGCAGGGAATCCACCATAACTCCTTTACATTCTCTGCAGCCCCTTCCGAAAAAGGGCTGCAAAGCATCATTCCATTTGGTCAGGACTGCCACTTTGGAATTTCTGACAGTACAACTCAGCCTTCAAGACCCGTTGTTATGATTTGGTAGCTGGGAGAGCAGGCAAAAAAGGAAAACACCAGAGCGTTGGAAACTATGGATTGCAGATCCTGACTAACCACCAAACTAAGGAGCCGTGGAGGTTCCTACGTTGGTCCTAGACGCCTCGTCACAGCCTGAGAAACTAAAAATAAAGATAGAAAGAGGAAAGCTATCCCCCGGAGCAGTCCCCAAGAACTAGAAAGCCCCCAAACTGTAATGGGTTTTAAAAGAAGAAATAATGACACAGACAAAAATAGTTGGCAATTGGGGCCCAAACTTATAAATAAAAAGGAAAGGAAGGGCATTACTGCAATCCCAAAAACCCTGAAAAGCACCAACTTAAATTTCCACCTGAGATCCACGACCTCTACCACCTAAATTAGTTCTCTGGGTAACCAAAAACAAAACAGCGCCATGAAAAAAACTGGAAAAACAAATGTACAAAACAGTGGCTGAAATGAATGAGAGGGCAAAAGCCCCCAGAAGGGACCCAGAAGGCCCCCAAGAATAGGACAAAAGCAAAAACAAGCACAAAAACAAAAAAAAGAAAATGCTTATTGTTAGCAGGAGATTCAGACACGACACAGCAGGTACCAAGGAAACAGGAATCAAGGGATGAGCCAGAAAATTGATCACCGGAACCCTGATGGGAAGGCGACTCCTTATATAAGCCAGTCGTAACACCTATTCCCAATCCCAAAACTCATGGAAGTCTTACCGTTTGTAACCACCAGAGGGAGCTTTGCTCAGAACTCTTTCCAGCCATTCACAAACAGTACCCCCCCTTGAGGGGGGTCCCGAACCCTCTTTGGAACCGGTCGGTCGGAGGTTCTATGTAGACGGTGGTCTCCTAGCATGGATGTCCGAAGCAAAACCCAAGAATTGTTTCCTGCCATAACCTCTCCATTTAACCAATACGGAGTTTCCACTGAAAAAACAGAATTCAATATTTTCTCAACCACATACTCCGATTGCCCTCACCAAAAAAGGCTCAGGAGGCCGTTAGGAACCACTGGCCAACAACCCCTTCAACAAGGACTTTGAACACTTTTGGATCTTAAATGTCCCTGGAAGAAGCAAACAAAAAGAAAAAGGATTAAGAATTTCCAGTTTTTTAAGGTCAATAAAATAGGCTTAATTTTTGGGATGCCACTCTTAGGAATATTTCTTGAGGAAACCAGACAATCCCCCACTTTAAACCGAGGACCATCATCGTATGCCGGTTAGCAACCGCTGGGCCCCTCCGAGAGAGGGGACAACCTCCCACTACTGGCCCAAATCTGTTGCATACGCTCCACACAGGTCAACACCTGGACAGCAGAAGCCCGTCTGTCCTGAAGAAAATCGGGGTGAAACCCCGATTACAGAAAAATTGGAGACTCAAAGTGGAAGCTAGCCCTATTATTAAGAGCAAACTCACCCCAAAGGCAAAAAAGAGACCAGTCATCGCAGCAGAACAAAGCATCTTAGATAAGTCTCCAATGTTGGTTTGTTCTCCAGTTTGACCATTGGTTGGGATGAAAAGCCGAGGAGAAAGACAATTGAACACCAATTTTAAACAAAAGGTCCTCCAAAATTTGAAACAAAACGGGGACCCTCTGTAGACCCATGTTCTAGGATGCCATGTAAACGAACCAGTCGAAGGAACAAAGGCACCAATTCGAGGAGGAAGGAACTTAGGAGGCACAAAGAGTACTTTTGGAAAACCTTCGCAATCACCCAGATGACGGTCATTTTTCGGAGAAACGGGAGGCGGAATGAAATCCTAGGATTGGGTCCAGGTTTCCTTGGGCAAGGTAATGGCATCAACAAACCACTTGAACGAGAGCAAGGCTTGGAGCGAGGCAGTCCCGCGGACTGCACAAATCCTGACATCTGAGACAAGGTGACCAGCAAAAGGACCGACTAACCAATTCCCTGGTACCAAAAATTGGGATGAAAAACCGGCCAACGGGGGAACAATGAATCTCAGCATTACATCTTTTTCATGGTCCGGACAAACATTTCCCAACAGGGCCCTGGGGTTATCCTCCCTGACACCCCTCCAGGCCAGCTCAAATTGGGCGAGATGGCGGAAAAGAACTCACCCTCTTTAAAAATAACAGAAGGATCAATAACTAGGAGAGTCCCCAGGAAATCCTCGGAGGGCATCCGCCTTAAATTTTTATGCCGGAAGAAATGAAACCACAAAATTAAAACGTGTGAAAAAAAGGCCCATGGCCTGTTAAGATTAATCCTTGGCAGATTCCAGAAAACTAGATTCTTATGGCCGTAAGGCCCCCCAAAACCTGATGTTTGGCTCCCCCAGCCAATGTTCCACTCTTCAAAAGCCCACTTTCTGCTAATAATCCCATTACCAGTCATAATTACTTAGTGGGAAAAATTTTCGAGAGAAAAAGCAAAGGGTTCTTTTGAGTCTCTGGTTCTTTGGGGAAACAAAAGGCACCTGCCCCAATTTCAAGGATCCACCTCCATAAATGGGAGAAAACATCGGCCCGTTAAGAACAGGACAGAATGAATCTCTGCTTAATTTTCCGAAATGCAGAACTGCCTCAGGAGGCCAATCACCACATCAAACCTTCTTGGTCAAATCGTTAATGGTTAACAATAACGAGAAATTACAATAAATTTACGAAAAATTGGCAAAACCCAAGAATTTTGAAGAGCCTTTATGAAGTAGGTTGGACCCAATCAAGTGGCCTGAACTTTGACCGGGTCCATTTCAATAACAGAGGGACAAAATGAATCCCAGAAATGAGATCCTCTGAACGCCAAAAAACACTTTGATCCCTTCCTCAGAGCATTCTCCTCAAAATTGGAACACAGTCCAAAGCTTCACATGGAGTCCCCAGCATTGGAAAAAATCAAGAATCATCCAAATAAACAATCGAAATTTATCCACAAAATCCCTAAAATTCATTCATGAAGGACTGAAGACAAGGAGCATTAGTGAGCCCAAAGGGCATCACAAGGACCAAAAATGCCCTTCAGGGGATTAAATGCCGTCTTCCATTCTCCCCGTGTTAATGCGAATAAGGTTATATGCCCCCCTGAGGTTCAAGCTTGGTAAACCAAGTAGCGTTTTTCACCCGGGAAAACAATCAGAGATCAAGGGAACGGATATTGTATTTCCAGTAATATTGTTAAGAGGGGCGATTAATCAATAACGGCCTTAATGAACCATCCTTTTTGCCACAAAGAAAAAACCGGCACCTAAGGGTGAAGAGGATGGTCTTTTGACCCTTCTCCAATGATCCTTGTAAAGACGCATGGTCATGTTCAGGTACAGACAAGTTAAAAAGGCGACCTTTAGGGAATTTACTACCAGGCACTAATTCAATAGCGCATCATGCTCCTATGGGGAGGTAAGGAGCAGATTTACTTTCGCTAAACACATCAGAAAAATCAATCAAAAAGCGGAAAAATTAGCCTGGGGGGAGGCAGAAAAAACAGGAGTGTTGGTATTAACAAATTGGCAGCCCCAACTGGGTAACAGACACAATTTCCAATCCAAAACAGGATTATGGCTGTAACCAGGAAACCCAGTACGTAAGTCAGAGATTATCAGAACCAAAAATTTTGCAACTCTCCGATGTCGGTTTACCCTCATTTCACCTGAGTGAGAACTAGGTTTATTCTCAGCCAAAGGGGAGAATCGTCCCGTAGGGGAATAGACTCGTGGGGTACAAGGGAAACCACAACGTTTAGCAAAATCAAAATCCATGGTTAATAAATGCTCCAGAATTCAACAAAATCCTGGCAGAAAATGAGGACAGAGAGCAATCAGGTAAAGTTATAAAAAACTTAGTTGAACAACCCAAGACAACTGAGCGTGCAAAACGCTTCCCCGCTTAGGGCAGACGAAAAGCATGGAGGCATCCCACAGAGAAACATAACCCATTTGGCTTTCGAAATTCTGACGCTGTGCCCCGAAACCACTCATCACACGAGGATTCGAAGAGGTTCACAAAGGCAAATTTTCCACGCATACCTTTTCCGCCACGCAAAACTTGTCAATTTGAATCGCTAATGACATAGAATCTTGAGACCAGAGGGGACAGGAATCCCCCATAAACACCTTTAATTATCTGACAGACCCTTCCGAAAAAAGACTGCCAAAGCGCTTATTCCATTTGGTCAGGACTGCCCATTCGGAATCTTGAAGTAAAATCGCGTCCCCGCCCTGACTTAATGCCAACAAGTTTTTTCAGCTTTTATGTGACATTTTGGCCATCGTCAATAACCCCAAAGCCCCGAAAAAAACGCATCAACATCACTCAAACAGGATCCCCCGGTGTCGGGAAAACCCAACCTGAGGGCGCCGGAGGAGAGAGATGACTTTTTGAACCTGTGCGCTCGTTCCCTGAGGACTTAGATTTTAAGGCAAAAAACAATTTACAGTTATTTTTGAAATTCGAAATTAGCTCGACCCCAAAAACAAATCTGGCATGGGGCCCCGGGGTTCCACAAAGGCAACCCCAAATATACCCCCCTTTCCCCCCCCCCCCCCCCATTTTCCCCTAGCACCAGAGATACAGGGAAAAAAAAAAAAGCAACAAAAAAAAAAAAAAAAAAATTCTGAAAAATTGACAATTTTTTTTTTCCCAAATTTTTCCCTTTTATCCATAAATTTTCATTTAGGCCGGGGAACTGTTATGATTTGGTAGCTGAGGAGACAGGCAAAAAAAAAAAAACACCAGAGCAGTTGGAAAAAGGGGTTGGAGTACCCGATAACCCCACAACTAGAGGCACCCCGGGAGCGTTCCTATTTTTGGCCTGACCCCTGTTCACGCTGAGAAAAAACTACACCTAAAGAAAAAAGGAAAGATCTCCCCCGGGGAAACCCCCAAAAAAAATAGAAACCCCCAAACATGTAAGGCGGTTAGACAAGAGAAAAAACTGCACAGACAGAAAAAGTAGAGCAAACGTTGGGGCCCAAACTTACAAAAAAAAAGGATGGAAAGGGGGACTTACTGCAATCCCAAAAAAAAGAAAAGCACCAACTTACAATTTCAAAAACACCTGGATACCCCGACCCCACCCCTAAATTGTTCTCTGGGAAAACCAAAAAAACCAAAACAGCAGCCCCTAAAAAAAAAGGAAAAAAAAACAAATGTACAAACTCAGGGGTGAACTGAACTGAGAGGGCAAAACCCCCCAGGGGGGGCCCAAGGCCCCACAGAAGTGCAGGAAAAATGCAAAAATCAAGCAAAAAAACAAAAAGAAGAAATGTCTTATTGTTAGCAGGAGATTCAGACACGACCGCGGTAAAAAGGAAACAGGAATCAAGGATTGAGACCAGAAAAATTTTGATCACCGGGGCAACCCTGGGGGGAAGGCGAACCCCTTTTAAGACCAGTCAGTAACACCTGATTCCCAACCTCACAATTTCCTGGACGTCCAGTCCCTTTTTTAACCACCAGAGGGAGCTTCTGCTCAAATCATTTCCAGCCTTTAAAACATAAAATTTTAAAGCCAACAAATTTTTTTTTGCTTGATCAAAGAATTGGTTCTTATATAATAACCCCAAGCGAAAAAAAAGCATCAATTTTTTCAAAACGGACCCCCCGGGCGGGGGAAAACCCAAAACCTGAGTCGCCGGCAGGGGAGATGAAATTTGAGCCTCTGTGCGCTTCCCCCAGGACTTGGCTTTAGGGAAAAAACACTTACAGTTTTTTTGAAATTCGGGGGAAATTTTCCCGATCCCCCAAAAAAAAAATTTTGGGGGGGAATCCTGGGGTTTCCCCAACCGCAACTCAGCAGATAGGGAGCAATACCCCGAACCCAGTGGCAAGCTGATACACGGCCAGACAAGTAAAACCCTTAAAAGAAAAAAAATCCTTGACCCAAAAAAGGGGAAAAAATGCAAAAACAGAAAAAAAAACCGACAAACCTGAATTTTTTTTTAATTTTTCCCCTTTAACCCAAAATTTTTGGGGCCGGGGCGTTGTTGGTCTAGGGGGCGCAAAAAGCCCGGGAAAACACCGGGGAAAATTTTTAAAATTGGGGGAGATTCCAAAAAAAACCCCAAAAATAGGCGGGTTGAAAAGAGGCAAGGGGATAAATAACAAAGGGGGAAAAAGAAATTTGGGAGGACCCCAAAAAAAATGGGGCCCCAAAAAAACTTAAAAAAAAACAAAAACAAACAAAAAAAATGAGCAAACCCCAACCCTTTAAATTTTGGGAACAAAATTACCCACCAGAAAAAACAAAAAAAAATTTTAACAAAAAATGGTTTAAAAACCAAAATTTTTCCGGGGCCCCCCCCCGGGGAAAAAAAGGGGAAACCCGGGGGGGGGGCCCCCCCGAATGCAGGGAAAAAACAAAAAGCAAGCACAAAAATAAAAAACAGAAAAAAAATTTTTTTTTATAGCAGAAGATGCAGGCAAGACCAGCAAAATTTTCCCAAATGAACAGGAAACCCCCAATGAGAAAGAACAATTGATCACCGGCAAAAAACATGGGAGGGAACCCCCCTTTAAAACGACCATCAGGAACCAGTTGCCATTCCTCGCTGAAAGGTTATACTGTCTGTAACCCCAAGGGGCCCCTGCTCAAAACCACTTACAATTATAACAGAAAACCCCCCAAGTTCAGCAAAAGTCAAAATACTAGGGGGGAGCGCTCCTGAATCCCCAAAACCCCCCCGAAAATGTGGACAAAAGGGGAGATCAAGGAAAGTCAAGAGAATTTAGATGTACATTGCCACAACAAATAGCGGGGGAAAAAGTTTCCCCCCTAGGGCAAGGAAATAGAATGAAAGGGGTTTCCCAATAAAAAAAAACTCATTTCGTTTTCCAAACCCCCACTTGGCCCAGAAACAACCCCTACACTGTGGGTAGGGGGGGTTGAAAGGTTACACCCCTTGCATGTTTTACTTCACGCAAGCGTCATCAAATTGAAACTAAAGACATGAACGTTGCCCCGGGGGGGCAGGAAATCCCCCATAACATTTTTAGGGGTCTGAAAATTTCCCCAAAAAAATGCTAGGGTCATCGTTCCTTTATAAGGCTGCCCCTTTTTTTGGGAATTTTCCCAAAAAAATCTGCTGTTTCTGACCCGGTTCAATGCCAAAAGGTTTTTCGTTGATCAATCACAAAGGTTCATCATACAAAAAGCCGGCCGAAAAAAAATTGCCAAAAAGGATCCCCCGGGGTAGGGAAAACCCAATTAGGGTCCCGGGAACAGGGAGATGACCAATTTTTTAAACCGGCACCGAGTTTCCCCAGGAATTGGGTTTTTGGCAAAAAACAAAATTTCAATTTTTTAGAGTTCAAGAAAGACCGATCC
>JARQOD010009080.1:0-32904 GCA_033576555.1 Oophaga sylvatica | reverse complement strand
GCCGTTTGACTTTTTCAGCGCAGAATTGGCTGGACGTCATGTCGTGTTTGTAGAGGTCCTGATGTGTCTAAACAGTGGAAACCCCCCACAAGTGACCCCATTTTGGAAATTAGACCCCCTTAGGAACTTATCTAGATGTGTGGTGAGCACTTTGAACCTCCAAGTGCTTCACAGAAGTATATAACATAGAACCGTGAAAATAAAAAATCATATTTTTTCCACAAAAACGATCTGTTCACCCCAATTTTTATTTTCCCAAGGGTAACAAGACCCCAAAAGTTTTTGTGCAATTTGTCCTGAGCATGCCGATACCCCATATGTGGGGGAAACCACTGTTTGGGCGCACGGCAGGGCTTGGAAGTGAAGGAGCGCCGTTTGACTGTTTCAAACCAAAATTGGCTGGAATTGAAATTGGACGCCACGTCGCGTTTGGAGAGCCCCTGATACGCCTAAACAGTCGAAACCCCCCACAAATCACACCATTTTGGAAACTAGACCCCTTAAGGAACTTATCTAGATATGTGGTGAGCACTTTGAACCCCAAGTGCTTCACAGAAATTAATAAACGTAGAGCCGTGAAAATAAAAAATAATTTTTTTCCTCAAAAATTATTCTTTAGCCCGCTATTTTTTTTATTTTCCCAAGGGTAACAGGAGAAATTGGACCAAAAAAGTTGTTGTGCAATTTTTCTGAGTACGCTGATACCCCATATGTGGGGTGAAACCACTGTTTGGGCGCATGGGAGTGCTTGGAAGGATGGAGCGCCATTTTGTAATGCAGACTTTGATGGAATGTTCTGCGGGCGTCATGTTGTGTTTGCAGAGCCCTTGATGTACCTAAACAGTAGAAACCCCCTGCAAGTGACACCATTTTGGAAACTAGACCCCCAAGGAGCTTATCTAGATATGTGGTGAGCACTTTGAACCCCCAAGTGCTTCACAGAAATTTATAAACGCAGACCCGTGAAAATGAAAAATCATTTTTTTTCTCAAAAATGTTTTTTTTAGCCAGCTATTTTTTATTTTCCCAAGGGTAACAGGAGAAATTAGAACCCCAAAATTGGGGTGCAATTTGTCCTGAGTACGCTGATACCCCATATGTTGGGGTAAACCACTGTTTGGGCGCACGGCAGGGCTCGGAAGGGAGGGAGCCACATATGACTTTTTGAAAGCCACGTCGTGTTTGGAGACCCCCTGATGTGTCTAAACAGTGGAAACCCCCCACAAGTGACCCCATTTTGGAAACTAGACCCCTTAAGTAACTTATCTAGATGTGTGGTGAGCACTTTGAACTCCCAAGTGTTTCACAGAAATTTATAAACGCAGAGCTGTGAAAATAAAAAATCATTTTTTTTCTCATAAATGATTTTTTTAGCCAGCTATTTTTTATTTTCCCAAGGGTAACAGGGGAAATTAGAACCCCAAAATTGGTGTGCAATTTGTCCTGAGTACGCTGATACCACATATGTTGGGGTAAACCACTGTTTGGGCGCACGGCAGGGCTCGGAAGGGAGGGAGCGCCATTTGACTTTTGAACGCCACGTCGTGTTTGGAGACCCCCTGATGTGCCTAAATAGTGGAAATCCCTCAATTCTAGCTCCAACCCTAACCCCAACACACCCCTAACCCTAATCCCAACCCTAATCCTAACCTAAATCCCAACCCTAATTGTAACCCTAACCTTAATTGTAACCCTAACTCTAATTGTAACCCTAACCCTAATTTTAACCCTAACCCTAATTGTAACCCTAACCCTAATTATAACCCTAATTATAACCCTAACCCTAAGGCTAGGTTCATTTTGCGTTTTACCAGCCCGTTCAACACATAGCGTTGACGGGCTGGTAGCGGTATAGCATAATGCGATCGCGTTATGCTATACCCGCTAGCGCAGAGGAATCAGCAGATGATTCATCTGCGCTAGCGGTGACGGAGCCCAAACGCTGCAGCCCGCGTCCGAGGCTCTGTCACTGAATGATGGCACGTCGCAAACGCATGCCGCTTTACGGCATGCGTCGCGATGCGCCCTCAGATGGGGGTGAATGGCAGCGTTAACGGACTGCGTTACACCGCGTTATACCGCGGTGTAGCGCAGTCCGTCTAACGGACTGCCATAACGCAGTATGAACCCAGCTTAACCCTAACGCTAATTATAACCCTAACCCTAATGCTAACCCTAATGCTAACCCTAACCCTAATTATAACCCTAACCCTAATTATAACCCTAACCCTAACAGAAAAATGAAAATAAATATAATTTCTATTTTTTATTATATGTCCCTAACTAAGGGGGTGATAAATGGGGGGGTTATGTACTGTTTTTTTTATTTTGATCACTGTGATAGTTTATCACAGTGATCAAAATGCACTTTTATGAGAATGAATGAAAAAATTTTTGAATCTGCCGCCAAGCAGATCGGCGGGCGCACTGCGCATGCGCCCGCCATTTTTTTTTTGCAGGAAGAAGACGCCGGGATCCTGGGGCCTGCGGGAGGACGGAGGACACCGGTAAGTATACGGGGGGGCGATCGGGGGACCGGGGGACCCTCATTTTCTCCCCTCTGATGTGCGATCACATCAGAGGGGAGAGAAATCATTTTTTTTTTTTTTTTTTTTGTGATCGCATCTATGCTTGCATAGACGCGATCGCAACACCGGGATCGGTGAATACCGACCCGGATCATGTTCTCTGGGGTCTCGGCTACCCCCGGTAGCCGAGACCCCAGAGAATATTTGCCCATCCCCCCCAGGACACAGCGGCACATAGCGGCGGGCGCACTGAGCATGCGCCCGCCATTTTTTTCATGGCGCCGGCCCCGGGGGACCCCGGAGGGCCCTGGGGCCACATACAGGACATCGGGGGCCACATGGGGGTTCCGGGGACCCTTTTTCTCTGTCCTCTGATGTCCGATGACATCAGGAGACAGAGAATTTAAATGACACAACTTTTTTTTTTTTTTGTTGCGGTCGCCGTTATAGGGTTAATAACGGCGATCGCAACATCGGTGTCGGTAAAAACCGACCCGATTCATGTTCTCTGGGGTCTCGGCTACCCCCGGTAGCCGAGACCCCGGAGAAAATGCGCCTCTGGGGGGCGCTATTCACTTTTTCCACAGCGCCGTTAATTAACGGCGCTGTGGTTTAAGTCCCCTTAATGACCGCCGTTAAAAGGCGTATCGGTGGTCTTTAAGGGGTTAAGTTAAGAAAATTGTTAGTTCGGACAGCATGTATGACATGTCCAGCATGGACATCAATGTGTCCATGCTGTGTGGAATCAATGTGATGACGCAATAATGTACGATAAAAAATAACCATTTAAAAAAACATTATGCATTGTCACAATTTAAGTGTGTGCCTGCAAGTGTAGGTGAAACAAAGGCTACGGATAGCAAAGGTATATTCTATGTCTGTATCAGACAGTGGACAGCCTCTGATGGGTAATGGCAATGTTATACTGTACGTCAATAAAGTCTGCGGCTGCAATCATGCATTTTTTGCTTGTACAGTGTTGAAGAGGGTAAAAGCATGTCTGGTTGCGCAAGGCTTTATCCGTCAACACTACCTTCCTATCCTACTGTCACGCGTAGGGTAGGGTAGCGTGTGTCTATTATATGACTCTCTCTAAAATGTGACCTTACGCAGCGTTATTCTGCCCTAGGGACGCCAAAAATACGACAGCAGTAATCATTTACTGTATAATACTCCACCTATGAGCAACAACAAAAAGCACGTTCCCTCTAACAATCTACAAGACAAACAAGCATGATGGTTGACGCTGCCTTTATTGAGGTACAGTATTAGATCGACATTGTCCATGAGTAACTATGCACTGTGATACCTATATACCATTATTAATTTATATCTGTTGTGGTTGTTTCACCAACACTTGCAGGTATAACTACCTTTTGTCAGTATGCATGATGCACTTTCTAGATGTAATAATTTATTATTGCACATTATTACCAGGTTTAGATGCTGGCCATTTCATATATGGGTGTGTGAAGTTACAGTTGGCATCAGTCTGTGTATTTTATTGTGTCTGTCATAAATATAACTCGTGAGGATGATGATGATGATGTTTATGATTCGTACATCCATTGACTGCATTATCTTACAGGTACAGATAAAGTTCCTTAAAAAGCATTAATTGATAAGTATGAAATGTACTTTTATGCATTAATTTCAAAAAGTAAACACTATGTTTTAGTTTTTGTTACCATTTATAATAGACATGTGCAGATATGTGCTGTGATGACAAAGTATTATTTGTCCATATTTCTTATAAAAATGTATCATTCTAGGCCTGGAAAACTTCAAACTTTCCTGTTTTAAGCATAACAATCAGGGTGACGGCTCTTCCCTATTTATTGCATGTTCGACATGGGTTTTTCTGGGCATGTGTAGGGAACAGGAGACTTCTTGCCGGACACACAGCAGGGGAACAGCTGGCGTTACTGAACCCCACTAACACTATAGCTTGTGTATTGGTCTGTGGACACGACACTTCTGAGCAGCAACTGGCAGTGTTGTAGCCCAGGGAGTAGAGTTCAGGTGGTAGAAAGATGAACATAACAGGAGACATGGATAACATTGCCAACCAGTTATTTAATCGGAAACCGTACAGGCAAATTCAGGCGAGATCCATGCCTTGTTCATTTTCTGAAAAGTAAGCCGGTCAACATTATCGGAGGATAGTCGCATGCGACGGTCTGTTAGTACACCACCTGCAGCACTAAAGACGCGCTCCGATAATACACTGGCAGCAGGGCAAGCCAGCACCTCCAATGCATACTGGCTAAGCTCTGGCCATGTATCCAGCTTAGAGACCCAAAACTTGAATGGGGAAGAGCCATCTGGGAGTACACTGAGAGGGAAAGACATGTAGTCTGTCACCATCTTACGGAAACGTTGCCTCCTGGTGACTGGAGCCGTCTCGGATGATGTAGACATTTGTGGCGCTGCCACAAAACTTCGCCACATTTGGAACATACTGGTCTTGCCCTGTGCAGAGGCGCTGCTTGTGCTCCCTCTTGTTGCAGAGCTGTCTCCACTGCCTCGACGCACAGAGCTGCTTTGTAAAGCAGTAGCAGCAGCAGTGCTCTCGGCTGGAATGGAGAACATTATGGATTGCACCAGTGTGTCTTGGTACTCCCGCATTTTACGCTCCCGGTTCAACGGTGTGATGAGGCTTTGTAAGTTGTCCCGGTAGCGAGGGTCTAGAAGGGAGTACACCCAATAATCAGACGTGGTGAGAATGTGGGCGATGCGGCGGTCGTTTCTCAGGCACTGCAGCATGAAATCAACCATGTGCTGCAGACTCCCAACTGGTACTGTGTACCTCCCTCTGGAGCGATGTCTTCCTCCTCCATTGACTCCTCCTCATCCTCCTCACAAAGTGAGCCCTGTCCAGCCCTTTGTGAGGAACCACGTTGCGCTGACTGTCCAGAAGATGATGGAATTTGTGACTCCTCATCCTCCACCTCTTCCAAAACCTCATCCCTAAGTGCTTGCAGTGTTTTTTGAAGCAGGCAGATAAGGGGGACAGTCAGGCTGACAAGTGCATCATCTGCACTCGCCATCCGCGTTGACTCATCAAACGCACGCAAAACGTGGCAGATGTCCTTCATAGAGGCCCACTCAGTAGTGGTGAAGTGTGAACGGCGCAAATTGCGAGTTGATTGCGCCTGATGCAGCTGATACTCCATTACTGCTGGCTGCTGCTCACACAACCGCTCCAACATATGTAATGTGGAATTCCACCTGGTGGTACGTCACATATGATGCGATGTTCAGGAAGGCGAAATCTGCGTTGCAGAGCTGCAATGCGCGATCTGGCCATGCTGGAACGTCGCAAGTGAGCGCACTCTAGGCGGACCTTGTGCAGCAGTGCATCAAGATCCGGATAGTCCCTCAAAAAACTCTGCACGACCAAGTTGAGCACATGTGCCAGACATGGTATGTGAGTGAGGTTGCCAAGGCCCAGAGCTGCCACCAGATTTCGGCCATTGTCACACACTACCAAGTCTGGCTGGAGATTCGCTGGCAAAAACCACACGTCGCTCTCCTGCTTGACGGCATTCCAGAGCTCCTGCGCTGTGTGGCTTCGATTCCCCATGGAAATTAATTTCAGGACGGCCTGTTGACGTTTGGCCACGGCTGTGCTCATATCGGTCGCAACAGGTAAGCGTTCACGGGTCCATGTGGAGGTAGACCGTGACGGCTCCTGCAGCGATGATTCTGAGGAACTGGAGTAGGAGGAGGAGTCAATGTGGACAGACTGGATTCCTGCAATCCTTGGAGTTGGCAGAACACGTACAGCGCCACTCGCAAGATCTGTACCCAGCTCCAACACATTGACCCAATGGGCAGTGAGGGAAAGGTATCGTCCCTGGCCATGGGTACTGGTCCACGCATCGGTGGTCAGGTGGACCTTGCTGCTGACGGCGTTTAGTAGCGCATGTTTAATTTTTCCCTCAACATGCTTTTGCAGACCAGGGACGGTTTGCCTGCTGAAATAAAATCGGCTGGGCACATTGTATTGTGGGACTGCCAATGCCATTAAGTTACGGAAACTGTCAGTCTCCACCAGCCTGAATGACAGCATTTCAAGGGACAGGAGTTTTGCAATGCCAGCATTCAGAGCCTGTGCTCGTGGATGGTTTGCCGAGTATGGCCGTCTTTTATCCCATGCCTGTGCTACCGATGGCTGTTTTGTGGCCTGGGAGTGTGAGGATGACAGGGAACTTGCAGCTGTGGGTGGAATAACACTGGGTCTCTGGACAACAGTGACAGAGGTTCTTCCATGGCGATCCTGTGAGGAAGCCGAACCAGCTGTGTGTGAGCTGGAGGAAGAGGCTCCAACACGAGCTGAAGATGTAGGTGCTGCTGTAGGTTGGCCTACATCTCCAGTGTCTTTGTAACTCAACCACGTGCTTTGTCCGCACATGTTTCCACATATTTGTGGTATTGAGGTTACTGACACTTTTACCTCTTTTTACTTTTTGATTACACAGCTTGCATTTGACATAGCAAATATCATCTGCAAGTGTGTCAAAAAAGGACCACGCAGTGCAAGTCCTGGGAGCGCCCGTTTTGGCTGTTGGAAGAGAACTGCTACGAACGGGTGCCAAACTGGAGGCTACAGGCAACCGAGTCTGCAGCCTACCTCTCCCTACTGTTTGGACCGTTGGGGCAATCTCTTCCTCAGAGCTGCTACCACCACCTTCCTGTTCCTCACGCCATGTTGGGTCTTGGACCTCATCATCTCCACTACCCTCTTCCAACACCTGCTGCTGTTGGGTGGTCTGGCCAGCACCATGCTCAACAGAAACTGGCACCTGAGTCTCATCATCATCAGATGCGTTCTGCGGTGTGCTGACCATCGGCACTGGCTCACCCGCCTCTTCAGATTCAGAGAGACACAGCTGTTGCGCATCACTGCATACTCCCTCTTCTTCACATTCCTGAATGCTGCTTGGCTGGGCCGCTGTTTGCAAGCCAACAGATTCTGAGAACAGAAGCAGAGACTCAGCTGGCTCCTGTACAGAACTCTCTGACTGCCTGGGCAATTTGGCAGGCGGTGAAGAGACAGATGGTTGTTCAACAGTGCTGTGGTCCTGAGAGGAGGTGGAAGCAATTGAAGTCGATGCATTGGCTGCCATCCAACCAACAACGACTTCAATTTGTTCTTCCCGCAGCAGGGGGGTACGCCGAGCTCCTACAAAAGTGCGCATAAAGGAACGCTCACGGGGAAAACTGGTGGATGCTGTGTCACTGGGGCGGCAGCAGCCACAGAATCCCCACGTCCTCTCCCTGCTGAAACTCCACGGCCACGACCACGTGCCTTACTCCCTGCCTTCTTCATCTTGGTAGATTGATAAAGAAAGTCAGAAAAGTTATAAGGCCTAAGTGTGGTTATTCCTCAGAGACT
The DNA here is from genome assembly GCA_033576555.1 of Oophaga sylvatica. Taxonomy (NCBI): domain Eukaryota; kingdom Metazoa; phylum Chordata; class Amphibia; order Anura; family Dendrobatidae; genus Oophaga; species Oophaga sylvatica. Next base: position 24,975 of record JARQOD010009080.1, on the reverse strand, counting down.
GCAGTGAACACTGCAGACAACTGTTCACTAGCTGTGAAAGGCCCCTTTGTGTACTTCTATAGTGTTTGCAACCAATGTATTGTATACGGATGGAAGCGCATCACACTAATAGATTTGAGTTTTTTTAAATAGAATGGAGCAGCACCAATTAGAGAAAAATGTCAAGGATGAGGCAGTGACACACGCTCAGCAGACTACAACCAGCAGTGTTGAAGAACTAACTGGAGCGTGATCTGCACTCAAAAAATGAAAACCTCACAGACTACAGTGAACACTGCAGACAACTGTTCACTAGCTGTGAAAGGCCCCTTTGTGTACTTCTATAGTGTTTGCAACCAATGTATTGTATATGGATGGAAGCGCGTCACACTAATAGATTTGAGTTTTTTGAAATAGAATGGAGCAGCACCAATTAGAGAAAAATGTCAAGGATGAGGCAGTGACACACGCTCAGCAGACTACAACCAGCAGTGGTTGAAGAACTAACTGGAGCGTGATCTGCACTCAAAAAATGAAAACCTCACAGACTACAGTGAACACTGCACACAACTGTTCACTAGCTGTGAAAGGCTCCTTTGTGTACTTCTATAGTGTTTGCAACCAATGTATTGTATAGGGATGGAAGCGCGTCACACTAATAGATCACTGTTAATTTCAATTGAATGGAGCAGCACCAATTCCACAAAATAAAAAAAAAAGAGTCAGTGAGTGACACGTGCAGATGACTACAAACAGCGTTGGATGCAGAGCAAACTGCAGTGTCACCTGCACTCACACACACACCTTGCACAGAGCTGTGAAAACAACACTGCAAGGAAAAAGTATGATTTACAAAGCGGTTTCTCAAATAGCCTGCCTACAGAACAATTCACAAAAATGCTATCTGTAACTGTCCCTCAGAGTCAGCAGAGCAGCGTTCTGTCACTAACTGAATTCACAGCACAGTGAAGCTAAAATGGCGGCGGCGCCTTTTATAGTGCATTCTGACATCATTTCAGCAGCCAATCACAGCCATGCCATTAGTTAACATGACAGCAGCATTACAGGATGTGCCCACACTTCTTAGGAATCCTCATTGGCTGAATAAAATCACACTGCCTCTCAAAGAATTATGGGAACTTCCGATTCCGGTATACGATATAGTATCGGAATTCCGATACGGCGAATATCGGCCGATACCCGATACTTGCGGTATCGGAATGCTCAACACTATTCACCATGCCCACTGGGAGGAAGAGAACTTTTGTTTTTTAATTTATAAATGCTCTCATACAGCAGGATATTAAATGTTTAGAATGAAAACATTGTATTCATTTTTAAGACTTCACCATTAGAGTTGAGCGATACTTTCCGATATCCTAAAGTATCGGAATCGGAATGGTATCGCCGATATCACTAAAATATCGGCGATACCCGATATCGATACCGGAAGTCCCATGTAAGTCTATGGGAACAAAATATCGAAATTAAAAAAAACCCATTGTTGCCTTGTTGGTTAATTGTACATGAAGGAAAACAAGAAAGAGTAATGTAGAATGTATTGGGGAAGGTTGAGGAGACATTAAAGGCATAGATGTTTAACCCAATCAAATGGAATAGCATAAATATTTTTTTTTTTAAAGATGTTCGGATTGACGAAGAAATTGACAATGTTAACGTTTTTTATATTTTGGCAAATATGTATATTACACAACTTCCATGCTCTTCATCTTCACCTTTTTAACTTTTCACACACTTTCTCCTTCATAATCTTCTGCAGCATCATCTTTTTCATCAAATTATTCTTCATCTTCACCTTCTTTATCTTCTTCTTAAACTTCTTGCTATTCATCTTTGTTAACATTACTCATATTCTTCTTATTAAACTATTATTCTTATTCATATTCTGCTTCATCTTCTTCATCATATTCTTATTTGTGACAGAGAATCCTGTACTTGTAATCTGTCAAAGTATGAATTTTTCATCCTTCCGTTCTTGCTGTCACAAAAGATTTAAATTACAACAGTATTTGTCCGTGTTCAGTTTAGCCTGCAGCAGCAGGCATTTTCCAGGGGCACCACGAGGAGGAACGGACTCACCCCCATACACTGCTTAGTCTTCTTCTGCTTAGAATTTAGAGCATATATTTTGCTCTTCATTTTGGTCTTATACTTCATGTTCTTCTGCTTTTAGATCTTCTGCTTATTGTTCTTGTGTCTCTTGTTCCGTATCTTGTATTTGTAGCACAATCTTGTACCAGCTGATGTTACTGGGACACGGTTACTAAGCAGGAGGTACCTGTGCTCCAAAGCACTACCAAGGACCAGCAGACGTTGCTGGAACTCGGATACCGAGATGGAGGCACCTAGACCAAAGGCACTGCGGAGAACCAGTTGACGGTACTGGAACCCGGAGGGGCAGCAGAAGGAAAAGAGCCAATGGCACAACCGAGGACCAGCTGACGTTACTGGGACACGGTTACTAAGCAGGAGGTACCTGTGCTCCAAAGCACTACCAAGGACCAGCAGACGTTGCTGGAACTCGGATACCGAGATGGAGGCACCTAGGCCAAAGGCACTGCGGAGAACCAGTTGACGGTACTGAACCGGACGGGTAGCGAAGTACAAGACCATGCAAGTAACGAGGACCAGCTGATGTGCGAACCCGGAGGGGCAGCAGAAGAAAAGAGCCAATGGCACAACCGAGGACCAGCTGACGTTACTGAACCCCAGTAACACAGGAGCAAGTGTTGACTGTGCTAACAGCACTTCCGAGCAACAACTGGCGGTGTTGGAGCCCAGGGTCAAGGAGGATGTTTAAATACTAGATCAAGTAATTTCCTTGTTACCTGTCAATTTTAAATGTCTATACTTCAAACAAGAGAAAGATAACCTTTACTACCATAAGATGATGATTTCATTTAAACTAATATCTAGATAAATAAAGAATTGACAAACATAAACACATACATTAACATGTTGAACAGCAATGCAAACCACAAAATAAATTAGTTAAGGAATCTGCTATACGGTTGTACATAAAAGCATACAAGTACATATCTGAATCCATTAATGATGGATAAGTAACAGTATGTACACCATTTTTATTGTATAGACAATGAATGTCTGACTTCAAAACATCATCAGCATTACAAGTTATCTGTGACATTACTAAAATGTTACATTTGCTGAATAATGTCACTAAACAGTTTATACAAAATTATACAATTTCCATCATGTAATACTCATAATATGTGGCAATAATCATGTTTATTAACAAACATAACCTTTAAAAAGTGCATAGTGCATATCGAAAATTGCTATTTATGCCTGACTGTCGACTTGCAAGCATGACAACGGATAGATAAGGTATATATAGATGAGACTGCATAGCCACAGATGGTGAATGGCGATGTAATACTGTACCTCAATAAAGTGTGCGTCACTACTACATAATTTTTTTTATATAGCTTTATAAACAGGGTACGTGGATGTATGCTTGCGCCTTTGTTTTGACGCACAGACTGCCTTCCTGCTGAGACGCGTTGGGTAGTGAACAGTTGTGTGCAGTGTTCACTGTAGTCTGAGGTTTTCCTTTTTGGAGTGCAGATCACGCTCCAGTTAGTTCTTCAACCACTGCTGGTTGTAGTCTGCTGAGCGTGTGTCACTGGCACATCCTTGAAATTTTTCTCTAATTGTTGCTGCTCCATTCTATTACAAATAAATAAAATCTATTAGTGTGACGCGCTTCCATCCGTATACAATACATTGGTTGCAAACACTATAGAAGTACACAAAGGGGCCTTTCACACCTACTGAACAGTTGTGTGCAGTGTTCACTGCAGTCTCTGCGGAATAACCACACTTAGGCCTTATAACTTTTCAGACTTTCTTTATCAATCTACCAAGATGAAGAAGGCAGGGAGTAAGGCACGTGGTCGTGGAGTTTCTTCAGGGAGAGGACGTGGGGATTCTGTGGCTGCTGCGGCCCCCAGTGACACAGCATCCACCAGTTTTCCCCGGGCCGTGAGCGTTCCTTTATGCGCACTTTTGTAGGAGCTCGGAGTACCCCCCTGCTGCGGGAAGAACAAATTGAAGCCGTTGTTGTTTGGATCTCAGCCAATGCATCGACTTCAATTGCTTCCACCTCCTCTCAGGACCACAGCACTGTTGGGCAACCATCTGTCTCTTCACCGCCTGGCAAATTGCCCAGGCAGTCAGAGAGTTCTGTACAGGAGCCAGCTGAGTGTCTGCTTCTGTTCTCAGAATCTATTGGCTTGCAAACAGGGGCCCAGCCAAGCAGCATTCTGTAATGTGAAGAAGAGGGAGTATGCAGTGATGCGCAACAGCTGTGTCTCTCTGAATCTGAAGAGGCGGGTGAGACAGTGCCGATGGTCAGCACACCGCAGAACGCATCTGATGATGATGATGAGACCCAGGTGCCAGTTTCTGTTGAGCATGGTGCTGGCCAGACCACCCAACAGCAGGTGTTGGAAGAGGGTAGTGGAGATGATGAGGTCCAATACCCAACATGGCATGAAGAACAGGAAGGTGGTGGGAGCAGCTCAGAGGAATAATAATAATATTTATTTATATAGCGCCATCATATTCCGCAGCGCTTTACAGTTTAGCAGTTTCAGAACACAAGTCATAAGTAACAACGTTAACAATACAATAATTTAAGCTAAATAAGTCGCCCCTGCTCGTGACAGCTTACAATGTACAATGAGATGGGGGAGATACAAAGTATAGGTGTTTATATACAATGGTGCATTTACAATGATGTTCCAGCCATCTTAAGGGACTGAGGGATGGAGATAGTGAATGGGCTAGAGACACACACACACTTACACAGAATACATAGAATGACTTTGATTAGTGAATGTGATAGGCCGCTCTGAACAAATGTGTTTTGAGGGAGCGCCTGAAACCATGCAAATTGTGGATAGTCCTAATTTCTTGGGGTACAGCATTCCAGAGGATTGGCGTAGAGCAGGAGAAGTCTTGGAGTCGGGAGTGGGAGGTACGTATTAGTGCAGAGGTTAGTCGAAAGTCGTTTGCAGAGCGCAGCAGTCGGTTAGGCCGATAGATAGAAATGAGGGAGGAGATGTAGGAGGGGTGCTGCACTGTGGAGAGCTTTGTGGGTGAGAACCAGTACTTTGGTTGAAAGCTGGGAGAGGCCTAGAGAAATGGTTAGTGATAGAAGGAAGATAGAGGAAGACATTGCCCCAACGGTACAAACAGGAGGGAGAGTTAGGCTGCAGACTCGGTTGCCTGTAGCCTCCAGTTTGGCACCTGTTCGGAGCAGTTGTCTTCCAAAAGTCAAAACGTGCGCTCCCAGGACTTGCACTGCGTGGTCCTTTTTTCACACACTTGCACATGATATTTGCTATGTGAAATGCAAGCTGTGTAATCAAAAATTAAAAATAGCTAAAAGTGTCAGTCACCTCAATACCACAAATATGTGGAAACATGTGCGGACAAAGCACGTAGTTGAGTTACAAAGACACACTGGAGATGTAGGCCAACCTACAGCAGCACCTACATCTTCAGGTTGTGTTGAAGCCTCTTCATCGAGCTCACACACAGCTGGTTATGCTTCCTCACAGGATCGCCATGGAAGAACCTCGGCCACTGTTGTCCAGAGACAAACTGTTATTCCACACACAGCAGCAAGTTCCCTGTCATCCTCACACTCCCAGGCCACAAAACAGCCAGCGGTAGCACAGGCATGGGATAAAAACGGCCATACTCCGCAAACCATGCACGAGCACAGGCTCTGAATGCTGGCATTGCAAAACTCCTGTCCCTTGAAATGCTGTGATTCAGGCTGGTGGAGACAGACAGTTTCCGTAACTGAATATCATTGTCAATCCACAATACAATGTGCCAAGCCGATTTCATTTCAGCAGGCAAGCCGTCCCTGGTCTGCAAAAGCATGTTGAGGGAAAAATTAAACATGCGCTACTAAAAGCCCTCAGTAGCAAGGTCCACCTGACCACCGATGCGTGGACCAGTACCCATTGTTATGATCTGCTACAACCAGTAAGGAAAGAAGGGAATTCTGTCCCTACAATACAACTAAGCTGAATCCCTACGATGTAACGGGGAACCTGATCCTGCGACCAGACCCGCTAAAGTCCTCATCTAGTGTGAACGAAGACCTATAGTTGCGAGGGAGTAATCCCTACAAGATCTAGGGACTGGGAGAAAAGGTGGACACCTCCTAACATAAATTGTAGCATGGATAATTAAACAGAAAAATAAATACTTTGTGATCCTAACATCAAGCAAAACTCACAGATTAAGGCACCTAAGCACCCGGCTAGCTTAACAGTAGATAATACAATGAAGTCAAGCAAAGCCAGAAGGGCGGAGCCAGACTAAATAGGGAAAAAAGGTCATGTGACCAGCAAACTGAAACAAAACCTAACAAGAGGGTTCTAACACCCATGGCCAGGGACAATACCTTTCCCTCACTGCCCATTGGGTCAATGTTGTGCAGCCGGGTACTGATCTTGCGAGTGGCGCTGTACGTGTTCTGCCAACTCCAAGGATTGCAGGAATCAAGTCTGTACACATTGATTCTCCTCCTATTCCAGTTCCTCAGAATCATCGCTGCAGGAGCCGTCACGGTCTACCTCCACATGGACCCGTGAACGTTTACCTGTTGCGACCGATATGAGCACAGCCGTGTCCAAATGTCAACAGGCCATCCTGAAATTAATTTCCATGGGGAATCTTAGCCACACAGCGCAGGAGCTCTGTAATGCCATAAAGCAGGAGAGCGACGTGTGGTTTTTGGAAGAGAATCTACAGGCAGGCTTGGTAGTGTGTGACAATGGCCGAAATCTGGTGTCAGCTCTGGGCCTTGGCAACCTCACTCACATACCATGTCTGTCATATGTGCTCAACTTGGTCGTGCAGAGTTTTTTGAGGGACTATCCGGATCTTGATGCACTGCTGCACAAGGTCCGCCTAGAGTGCGCTCACTTGCGACGTTCCAGCATGGCCAGATCGCTGATTGCAGCTCTGCAACGCAGATTTCACCTTCATGAACATCGCATTATATGTGACGTACCCACCAGGTGGAATTCCTCGTTACATATGTTGGAGCGGTTGTGTGAGCAGCAGCCAACAGTAATGGAGTATCAGCTGCATCAGGCGCAGTCAACTCGCAATTTGCGGCGTTCACACTTCACCACTACTGAGTGGGCCTCTATAATAAGAATAATAATATTATTTATTTATATAGCGCCATAATATTCCGCAGTGCTTTACAGTTTAACAGTTTCAAAACACGAGTCATAAGTAACAACGTTAACAATACAATAATTAAAGCAAAATCAGCCGCCCCTGCTGGTGAAAGCTTACAATCTACAATGAGGTGTGGGAGATACAAAGTACAGGTGTTTATATACAATGGTGTTTTTACAATGATGGTCCAGCCATTTTAAGGAAGTGAGGGATGCATGGAGATAGTGAATGGGCTACACACACAGAATTACACATAGAATGACTTTGATTAGTGAATGTGATAGGCCACTGTGAACAAATGTGTTTTGAGGGAGCGCCTGAAACCATCCAAATTGCGGATAGTCCTAATTTCTTGGGGTAGAGCATTCCAGAGGATTGGCGCAGCGCGGGTGAAGTCTTGGAGTTGGGAGTGGGAGGTACGGATTAGTGCAGAGGTTAGTCGAAGGTCGTTTGCAGAGTGCAGCAGTCGGTTAGGCCGATAAATATAAATAAGGGAGGAGATGTAGGGGGGTGCTGCGCTGTGGAGAGCTATGTTGGTGAGAACCAGTAATTAGAATTGGATCCTATAATGAATGGGCAGCCACTGCCAGTGTAATGAGTGGCGAATAACTCTATGAAGGATATCTGCCACGTTTTGCGTGCGTTTGATGAGTCAACGCGGATGGCGAGTGCAGATGATGCACTAGTCAGCCTGACTGTCCCCCTTATCTGCCTGCTTCGAAAAACACTGCAAGCACTAAGGCATGAGGTTTTGGAAGAGGTGGAGGATGAGGAGTCACAAATTCCATCACCTTCTGGACAGTCAGCGCAACGTGGTTCCTCACAAAGGGCTGGAGGACTTTCAAAGTACCATGCTGTATCAACAATTGAACCTCCAGAGTCGCTGTCTATATTTTCATAACCATTACAAACTTTTAATGTATTTACAAAGCACATAATGTACATTTTTTGTCTATCCTTTTGTAATGCTATTGTGTTTCCATAAACTGATGTTACAGAATTATGATACAAAGTTTTTAAATTTTGAGTTTTAAATTTTGTAAATTTATATGTATTTGAAGGACTTTGTGAGGAGGATGAGGAGGAGTCAATGGAGGAGGAAGACATCGCTCCAGAGGGAGGTAGACAATGCTCTAGTCAGTATGTAGACCAAGGGTGGGGTGATGCACAGCAGGCGGAGATGACGCCTCTTGCAGGGGACAACGTTTCTTGGCCAGTTGGGAGTCTGCAGCACATGGTTGATTTCATGCTGCAGTGGCTGAGAAACGACCGCCGCATCGAACACATTCACACCACGTCTGATTATTGGGTGTACACCCTCCTAGACCCTCGCTACCGGGACAACTTACAAACCTCATCACACCGTTGAACCGGGAGCGTAAAATGCGGAAGTACCAAGACACACTGGTGCAATCCATAATGTTCTCCATTCCAGCCGAGAGCACTGCTGCTGCTACTGATTTACAAAGCAGCTCTGTGCGTCGAGGCAGTGGAGACAGCTCTGCAACAAGAGGGAGCACAAGCAGCGCCTCTGCACAGGGCAAGAACAGTATGTTCCAAATGTGTCGAAGTTTTGTGGCAGCGCCACCAATGTCTACACCATCCGAGACGGCTCCAGTCAGCAGGAGGCAACATTTCCGTAAGATGGTGACAGACTACATGTCTTGCCCTCTCAGTGTACTCCCAGATGGCTCTTCCCCATTCAAGTTTTGTGTCTCTAAGCTGGATACATGGCCAGAGCTTAGCCAGTATGCATTGGAGGTGCTGGCTTGATCTGCTGGCAGTGTATTATCGGAGCGCGTCTTTACTGCTGCAGGTGGTGTACTAACAGACCGTTGCATGCGACTATCCTACGATAATGTAGAACGGCTTACTTTTCTGAAAATGAACTAGGCATGGATCTCGCCTGAATTTGCCTGTCCGGTTTCAGATTAACTAACTGGTTGGCAACGTTTTCCATGTCTCCTGTTATGTTCATCTTTCTACCACCTGAGCTATACTCCCTGGGCTACAACACTGCCAGTTGCTGCTCAGAAGTGTCGTGTCCACAGACCAATACACAAGCTATAGTGATAGTGGGGTTCAGTAACGCCTGCTGTTCCCCTGCTGTGTGTCCGGCAAAAATTACTGCTACCTAGCTACACATGTTTAAAAAAACATGACATGTTAAAGTGGCTAGTGCTACACATAGATATCAGGCTACACCCTTATTTCTAAGCTGTAAACAAGTGAAACGTCAAATTTAAAACCATTCAATGATTAGTGTTGGTAACAAATCTGTAACTAAATAATTGTGACATATTATGGCAGATATCCACATGTCTAACACAAATGCTAACACAAAAGCATACTTATGCTATAGGGTACTGATGGTGAACCTTCTCACTCCATAACTTTGACCAATCCAACTCACATCATGCCTCAAATGCTGCAATGTTGGAAGTGCATAATGTGGGTTGAACTTTGACAACAGCTGCAGTGCGAAGGTTATCCTTCTGTGTTCTTGGCTTTTAAATAAAAGCATACAAGTAAATATAATAATACATTGTTGATTAAGGGACATGATGTACACCTGTAATATTGTGCAAACAATGGATGTAGGACTATTCCTCTTCAACATTACTTATATTTGTGTCATTTGAAAAAATACATATTTTAGTTAAAAATTAAAAACCCATGTTCAGTAGCTGTGAAAGGCCCGTTTGTGTACTTCTATATTGTTTGCAACCAATGTATTGTATACGGTGGAAGCGCGTCACACTAATAGATTAGATTTATTTTAAATGGAATGTAGCAGAACCAATTGGAGATAAATGAAAAGGATGAGCCACTGAGACACGCTCAGCAGAGTACAAGCAGCAGTGCTTGAACATGTAACTGGAGCGTGATCTGCACTCAAAAAAGTAAAAAACACAGACTGAAGTGAACACTGAAACACAACTGTCCACAATCTGTGAAAAGCTCCTTTCTGTACTTCTATAGTGTTTGCAACCAATGTATTGTATACGGATGGAAGCGCGTCACACTAATAGATTAGATTTATTTTAAATGGAATGTAGCAGAACCAATTGGAGATAAATGAAAAGGATGAGCCACTGAGACACGCTCAGCAGAGTACAAGCAGCAGTGCTTGAACATGTAACTGGAGCGTGATCTGCACTCAAAAAAGTAAAAAACACAGACTGAAGTGAACACTGAAACACAACTGTCCACAATCTGTGAAAAGCTCCTTTCTGTACTTCTATAGTGTTTGCAACCAATGTATTGTATACGGATGGAAGCGCGTCACACTAATAGATTAGATTTATTTTAAATGGAATGTAGCAGAACCAATTGGAGATAAATGAAAAGGATGAGCCACTGAGACACGCTCAGCAGAGTACAAGCAGCAGTGCTTGAACATGTAACTGGAGCGTGATCTGCACTCAAAAAAGTAAAAAACACAGACTGAAGTGAACACTGAAACACAACTGTCCACAATCTGTGAAAAGCTCCTTTCTGTACTTCTATAGTGTTTGCAACCAATGTATTGTATACGGATGGAAGCGCGTCACACTAATAGATTAGATTTATTTTAAATGGAATGTAGCAGAACCAATTGGAGATAAATGAAAAGGATGAGCCACTGAGACACGCTCAGCAGAGTACAAGCAGCAGTGCTTGAACATGTAACTGGAGCGTGATCTGCACTCAAAAAAGTAAAAAACACAGACTGAAGTGAACACTGAAACACAACTGTCCACAATCTGTGAAAAGCTCCTTTCTGTACTTCTATAGTGTTTGCAACCAATGTATTGTATACGGATGGAAGCGCGTCACACTAATAGATTAGATTTATTTTAAATGGAATGTAGCAGAACCAATTGGAGATAAATGAAAAGGATGAGCCACTGAGACACGCTCAGCAGAGTACAAGCAGCAGTGCTTGAACATGTAACTGGAGCGTGATCTGCACTCAAAAAAGTAAAAAACACAGACTGAAGTGAACACTGAAACACAACTGTCCACAATCTGTGAAAAGCTCCTTTCTGTACTTCTATAGTGTTTGCAACCAATGTATTGTATACGGATGGAAGCACGTCACACTAATAGATTTGATTTTTTTCTAATATAATGGAGCTGCACCAATTCCACTAAATAAAATAAAAAAAAAAAAAAAAAAAAAAGGGACACGTGCAGATGCCTACAAACAGCGGTGGATGCAGAGCAAACTGCAGCGTCACCTGCACTGTCACACACACACCTTGCACAGAGCTGTTAAAACAACACTGGCAAAATGAAGCTTTACACAGCGGTTGGTAAACTAGCCTGCCTCAAGCACAGTAGTACACAAAATCGCAATATCTAACTGTCCCTCAGAGTGAGCAGAGTAGCGTTCTGTCCCTTACTGAGTTCACAGCACAGTGACGCTAAAATGGCGGCGGCGCCTTTTATAGTGCATTCTGACATCATTTCAGCAGCCAATCACAGCCATGCCATTAGTTAAGATGACCGCAGCATCACAGGATGTGCCCACACTTCGTAGGATTCCTCATTGGCTGACTAAAATCACATTGCCTCTCAAAGAATTATGGGAACTTCCGATTCCGGTATACGATATGGAAAAAGTATCGGAATTAAGTATCGGAATTCCGATAACGCGAATATCGGCCGATACCCGATACTTGCGGTATCGGAATGCTCAACACTATTCACCATAAGTCATATTTATTTGTGATGAAGTTTTGATGCTAGAGTCTACACTGTGTTCCAAATTATTATGCAAATAATATTTTCTCAGATTTTCCCAAATTACCTATATGAATTGCAGTCATTGTAATTTTCCAGTCAAATAACTATTAGAGTACAATTGAAAAGTTTTTGTACAAACTGCCTATGATAACAGTATATTTTTTAAAAAATAAAACACTCAAACTGCACTCAAAATGCATGTTCCAAATTATTATGCACAGCAAAGTTTTCTACCTTTTCATTTTAATAAAGAACAAAAAAATGGTCATTTTTGAAATTATAAGCATTAGCAGGTTATTACAAACTGAAATCAAACAGTTTTCAACTCAAAACTTTATTCTAGGTGATGTTACATTTGCACATAGGACCCCTTGTTCGAAAGAAGCTTCTGAACTCTCCCTTCCATTGAATTTGTCAGGTTTTGGATGGTTTCTGCTTCAATTGTTTTGCATGAGGACAGAATACCCTCCCAGAGCTGTTGCTTAGATGCGAACTGCCTCCCGCCATCATAGACACTCCTTTTGATGATGCTCCAGAGGTTCTCAATGGGGTTGAGGTCAGGGGAGCATGGGGGCCACACCATAAGTTTGTCTCCGTTTATGCCCATAGCAGCCAGAGATGCAGATGTGTTATGTGCAGCATGAGACGGTGCATTATCATGCATGAAAATGATCTTGCTGCGGAATGCACGGTTCTTCTTCTTGAACCATGGCAGGAAGTGCTGTTTGAGAAACTCAACATATACTATGGAGTTCATCTTTACCCCTTCAGGGATCCTAAAGTGGCCGACAATCTCTCTCCCCATGATTCCAGCCCAAAACATTACTCCACCTCCTCCTTGTTGGCGCCGTAGCCGTGTTTGCATGGGGTGTCCATCAACCAGCCATCCTCCACTCCATCCATCTGGACCATCGAGCGTTGCACGGCACTCATCGGTGAACAAAACAGTTTTTAAGTCAGTCTTCATGTATTGTTTGGACCACTGGAGCCGTTTCAGCTTGTGTGCAGTGGATAGAGGAGGTCGACAGGATGGCTTATGCACAGCTGCAAACCTCTGAAGGACCCTGCATCTTGTTGTTCGGGGGACGTTGGAGGCACCAGCAGCTTCAAAAACTTGTCTGCTGCTATGACAAGACTTTTTTGCCGCTGCTCTTTTAACCTGACGTATTTGCCTGTAGGAAAGAGTCCTCAATTTTCCCTTATCAGCACGCACACGTGTGTACTGTGAATCAGCTACATACTTCTTGATTGTGCGATGATCACGATGAAGTGTCTTGGCAATGTTGATTGTAGTCATGCCTTAACCTAAACACTCCACAATTTGTTGCTTCTCAGCAGCCGACACATCATTTTTCTTTCCCATTTTGGCAGAAAATGTAGGCTGCCTAATAATGTGGGACAGCCTTCTTAAGTAGTCTTGCCTTTCATTGAACACACCTGCCAAACTAATAAACACAGGTGTCTGCAATTGCTTACAGTGATATAAAGAGCCCTGACACACATCATCATTAATGAGTTTAGGTGACAAACAAAAAAATTCTTACCTTATCACTCCTAAACAATTTTTGCATAATAATTTGGAACACAGTGTATAGCATACTGGAAAAAACAGGAGAATAGGGAAATAAGGGACATGTAACAAATGGATCAGCAGTAAATTATTGAAAATTAGTGGCTGCAGCGAAGAGCAGTTCCCAAAGGCTGTCTACGATTAAGCTCAAAATGGATTGTGGTATGGGGTGAAACTGTATTCTGTGGGTTCAAAAGGATTGTATTATGATCTAATAAAGTTTAGATTGTTTTTTGTTGGATACTGGATCCCTTTTATTTGTTCTATTGAAGAATGTCTCTCTGGAGGACCTTTCAATAGACTTTATGTAATTTTTTATAGCACCTGCGATGGTGCTGTAGCCATATTCCATCACAGATTGCAACAAAGTACAACTAATCGCTGGTTATTCCAGTAGGAAAAAACTTTAAGGGGTTAACCACTACTAGAACAACCTCTTCTTGATCAAAATGTTTGGCCTCGATAAAATAATAAAGCTTAAACTCACCTCCCATTGTAACGAATGGAAGTGGAGGCAGAGGTGGTGAAGTTCACATTCGTTTTTATTTTTTAATGTGGAACCTCGAGACCGCGGTCCGGGGGGCTCCGAAGGGGGCGTAACTAGTGAGCCCCGGGTACCCGTAGTAAGGCCCCTCGAACAGGACCAGAATGGAATACCCGGAGGACACAGGTGCTACCTCCAGTTAGACCCCGGACACGTGGCAGCTGTCCCAGAGGGACCAAAAGGGTAACAGGTATTTACAGAGTCCGTGGAGGGTTCTTGACGGAGAAGGGTAAGGTCCTGGTCCAGAACGGATGGTAGTAGGCTGGCTCCAGTGACCTTGTCACGGTCCACGGGTACGGATGGCTGATGGCGGAACGGGATGACACTTGCGCCAGTAATAGCCGAGATTGTCCAGGTTAGCCAGATACGGGTTAGCAAGGATCTGAGGAGACAAACAGTATCAGCGAAGCACAGAGACTGCAGACGCAGCGCAGACAGATCAGGAACAGAACCGGATGTAGCAATAATAGAACACGATGCTCCGGCACTCCCCTAATGGTGGAGTGACCAGATATAGTACTGAGTGCGCAGCCATTGGTTAATTAGCTATTTCAAAAAATGCACGCTGCCCCTTTAAGAGAGACGGTGGGCGCGGCCTCACGTCCTAAGCAGACTATCTGGAGGCCTGCCAGCAGCGTGCCAGGAAGTGGAGGAGGACACAGGACGCCTAGGAGCAGATGGGACAGGAGACCCCAGCCCGCGCGCAGACTGCTGCAGGGGGACAGCTAGAGGAACAGGTGAGTGAGCAGAACGGAGTGCAGAGCCAGCGCTGGGACCGAGTGTAACAGTATCCCCCTCTTTACTCCCCCTCTTTTTCAAGCCTGCGTGAAATCTTTTAAGAAGAAGAGGAGCCTGGATGTTCTCTTTAGGCTCCCAAGACCTCTCCTCAGGACCAAAACCTTTCCAGTCCACCAGGTAATAGATCCTACCTCTTACTCTCTTAGAGGCCAAGATATGTTTTACCTCAAAAACATCATCCTCAAAGACCGGATCAGGAGTGGTACCCGGGTCCTTAAAGAAGGAGCTCAACACTACTGGTTTGAGGAGGGAAACATGAAAGGAGTTAGGTACTCGTAGAGAATTAGGCAATTTCAGTTTATAAGAGACCGGGTTGATTTGTCTCAAGACTTCAAAGGGACCAATGAAACGGGGACCCAATTTGTACGATGGTAACTTCAGACGGATGTACTTGGAGGAGAGCCATACCTTGTCTCCTGGACGAAAGATGGGAGCCTCCAAACGTCTTTTGTCCGCATGCGTTTTCATACGTTGAGAAGCTTTCTCCAAAGCCGACCTGGTCTCTCTCCAAATGTCCGAGAAATTCTTAGACAAGGTATCGACTGCCGGAACATCAGACAATCCCGAGACAGGAAGAGGAATTCCGGGTTGCAGTCCAAACACAATCTGAAAGGGAGACTTTCCAGAAGATTCACTTACTTGGTTGTTGTAGGAGAATTCCGCCCAGGGCAGTAATTCTACCCAGTCATTATGATGAGCGTTGACGAAGTGACGCAGGTATCCAGCCAGGATTTGATTGATCCTCTCCACTTGCCCATTAGACTGGGGATGATATGCAGAAGAAAAATCTAGTTCAATTTTTACCATTTTACAGAGTCCTCTCCAGAACTTAGAGGTGAACTGGACGCCCATGTCGGACACGATGTGGAGAGGAAATCCATGTAGACGGAAGATGTGCTGAATGAAGTGAGTGGCCAGTTCTGGAGCAGACGGGAGGCCAGATAGCGGAACGAAGTGGGCCATTTTAGAGAAGCGGTCCACCACATCCCATACCACTGAGCAGCCAGAAGAAATGGGAAGATCCGTGATGAAATCCATCGCGATGTGCTGCCAGGGAGCGGACGGAATTGGAAGAGGCAGAAGCCTGCCGGCTGGTAGATGTTTAACAGTTTTGTTACGGGCACATGAAGGACAGGCTGCGACGAACTCCTGGATATCCTTGCCCATGGTAGGCCACCAGTAATAACGGGAGATGAGTTGCTGCGTCTTTCTCTGACCAGCATGGCCAGCCAACTTAGAAGAATGACCCCAGCGCAGAACACGACTACGATCAGAAGCGGACACGAAAGTCTTCCCAGGAGGAAGCCGGGCCAGATCAGTGAAGGCAACAGAGACAAACTTAGAAGGTTCAATAATGTGCTGAGGTTCCTCCTCCAGTTCAGGAGGCAAGAAGGCTCTAGAGAGTGCGTTTGCCTTGATGTTCTTGTCAGCTGGACGGAAATGAAGTACAAAATTGAAACGGGCAAAAAATAATGCCCAACGGGCCTGACGGGATTCAGTCTTAAAGCAGATTGGAGATAGGCAAGGTTTTTATGGTCGGTGAATATGATTACCTGGTGATGAGCTCCTTCAAGAAGATGTCTCCATTCTTGCAGAGTCAATTTGATGGCCAACAATTCGCGATCACCGACAGAGTAGTTCCTTTCTGCAAGAGAAAAAACCTTGGAAAAAAAACCACACGAGATCATCCGCCCGGTAGACGACTTCTGGGTCAGAACTGCTCCTGCACCTATGGAAGAAGTGTCAACTTCAAAAAAAAATTGCTCACTTGAATTAGGACGATGGAGAACGGGTGCGGAAGCGAAGGCTTTTTTGAGAGAAACAAAGGCCTCTTCTGCCTCGGAGGACCATTCCTTAGAGTTTACACCTTTCCGGGTTAAGGCTGTGATTGGAGCCACTCGGGTGGAAAAGTGTGGAATAAATTGCCGATAGTAATTGGCGAACCCGAGGAACCTTTGTATGGCTTTTAGCCCAGACGGACGAGGCCAGTTGAGAACTGCAGACAACTTCTCCGGATCCATCTTCAATCCTGTGGAAGATACAATGTACCCAAGGAAAGGCAAAGAAGACTGCTCAAAGAGGCATTTCTCATATTTGGCATATAGCCTGTTCTCTCTCAGTCTTTGTAAGACCAGGCGTACTTGACTCCGGTGTGACGTCAAGTCAGCAGAAAAAATCAAAATATCGTCCAGGTAAACCACGACACAAGTATAGAGCAAGTCCCTGAAAATGTCATTAACAAATTCCTGAAAAACCGCAGGTGCATTGCTTAGGCCGAATGGCATTACCAGGTATTCATAGTGGCCGTCACGGGTGTTGAAGGCTGTTTTCCATTCGTCCCCCTCTCTGACTCGGATCAGGTTGTAGGCACCTCTGAGGTCCAATTTGGTGAAGATCTTGGCCCCTCGGAGACGATCAAACAGCTCTGAAATAAGAGGTAATGGATACCTGTTTTTTACCGTGATTTGATTTAGACCCCGATAGTCAATGCAGGGCCGCAAGGATCCATCCTTTTTATTCACAAAGAAGAATCCAGCTCCTGCCGGTGACGATGACTTTCGGATAAATCCTCTAGCCAGATTCTCTTGGATGTAGTCCGACATGGCCTGAGTCTCTGCCTGTGAAAGGGGATAAACTCTCCCGTGAGGAGGAGATGCTCCAGGAAGAAGCTCTATCTGACAGTCATACGACCTGTGTGGAAGTAGTCTCTCAGCCTCCTTTTTCCCAAAGACGTCAGAGAAGGATCAATAGACGGAAGGCAACCCTGGCAGGGTATCAGGCTGGACTGGAGGCGAAACAGGTTGAATCCGGGTTAAGCAACGATTCATGCAGGTATCTCCCCAACGCAGAACTTCTCCAGTTTTCCAATTAAGGACTGGTTCATGCATCTGGAGCCAAGGTAAACCTAAAAGCATGGGATGGGATAAACCGGGATATACATAAAATCGCATTCATTCAGTATGCATTAGACCTACCCGGAGTTCCACCAACTCGGTTTGAAACTGGACGGGCTCGGTCAACGGTTTGCCATCCACGGCGGACACCTGTAACGGATCAGGAAGACGCTGGACTGGTAAGCGGTAATGATCCACAACCGCCTGCTGGATGAAGTTCCCTGCAGCTCCAGAATCCAGTAGACAATGTTCAGAGAATTTTATTGCTCCATAGGACACGGAGACTGAGATGTGTAAAGAGGGAGAGGACTGTTCTCTACCTAGGTTGGCCCCTCCTACCGGACCTAGGCACTGGAGTTTCCCGACTTTTTAGGACAGAAATGGATCAAATGTTCAGAACTACCGCAGTAGTAACAACTTCCCTCCTTGCGACGTGCCTCCCGGCGGCGGGTGGCCAAACTTACATGGTCCACCTCCATGGCCTCGGAGGCAGAGGGCGAAGTACCTGTTTTGTATAAACTAGAGTCCAGGTGATAGGACCTTTTGTCCCGCTTGATCTCCATGGAGCGCTCCTGAAAACGCAGGTCAATTCGGGTTGCCAAGGATATTAGCTCTTCCAAGAGGGTAGGTCTGTCCCGTCCCGCCAGCTCATCCTTGATTCTTCCGGATAGGCCTTCCCAGAAGTTAGCAACCAGGGCCTCATTGTTCCACGATAATTCAGACGAGAAGGTGCGGAATTTAACAGCATACTGAGCTACCGTGAGAGTACCTTGGCGCAGGCGGAGCAGAGCTGAGGCAGTCGAAGTGGTGCGACCAGGTTCATCGAAAGTCCTGCGAAAAGCCTCTAGGAAAGATTGAAGATCGTTAACCCCTCTCTCCCATAGCGGGTTTAGCCAGGCGAGGGCCTCTCCTCCCAGGTGTGACATGATGAAGCCCACCTTGGCTCGGTCAGAAGCAAACATATGCCCCAAGATTTCGAAGTGTAGAGTGCACTGATTGAGGAAACCCCGACACTGAGTAGGGTCACCCTGGAAACGGGTAGGAGCTGCCAGACGGGGACCTTGACTTGCCATGGGAACTGGTACCTGATTATTGATAGAAGAGTCAGGTGCAGACGAGGACCCTAAGGAATCCATGCGGGTAGACAAGCTGCGTAGATAAGTCGTGATCTTGTCCTGTTGAACTCCCAAACGGGTCACCTCCTGGCACAGATCCGTGGTCGGAGATCTCTGGGATCCAGCAGGTTCCATGGCCGGAGCAATCTGTAACGAATGGAAGCGGAGGCAGAGGTGGTGAAGTTCACATTCGTTTTTATTTTTTAATGTGGAACCTCGAGACCGCGGTCCGGGGGGCTCCGAAGGGGGCGTAACTAGTGAGCCCCGGGTACCTGTAGTAAGGCCCCTCGAACAGGACCAGAATGGAATACCCGGAGGACACAGGTGCTACCTCCAGTTAGACCACGGACACGTGGCAGCTGTCCCAGAGGGACCAAAAGGGTAACAGGTATTTACAGAGTCCGTGGAGGGTTCTTGACGGAGAAGGGTAAGGTCCTGGTCCAGAACGGATGGTAGTAGGCTGGCTCCAGTGACCTTGTCACGGTCCACGGGTACGGATGGCTGATGGCGGAACGGGATGACACTTGCGCCAGTAATAGCTGAGATTGTCCAGGTTAGCCAGATACGGGTTAGCAAGGATCTGAGGAGACAAACAGTATCAGAAAAGTACAGAGACTGCAGACGCAGCGCAGACAGATCAGGAACAGAACCGGATGTAGCAATGATAGAACACGATGCTCCGGCACTCCCCTAATGGTGGAGTGACCAGATATAGTACTGAGTGCGCAGCCATTGGTTAATTAGCTATTTCAAAAAATGCACGCTGCCCCTTTAAGAGAGACGGTGGGCGCGGCCTCGCGTCCTAAGCAGACTATCTGGAGGCCTGCCAGCAGCGTGCCAGGAAGTGGAGGAGGACACAGGACGCCTAGGAGCAGATGGGTCAGGAGACCCCAGCCCGCGCGCAGACTGCTGCAGGGGGACAGCTAGAGGAACAGGTGAGTGAGCAGAACGGAGTGCAGAGCCAGCGCTGGGACCGAGTGTAACACCCATGCTCTCGCCGTTCCAACAGTATCGGCACTTGCTCTCTCTGGTCTCTCTTGCGGTATTAGGACTCGTGACGCCAGTGGTCAATCAGTGCTGGCAACACTGTCTCTGCCTTAGGACAAATGGAACATGAAGAGGAGATCAGTCCAGGCTGCCACTGATCACGGACATCCTCTTCATGTTCGATTTGTCCGAAGGCAGGGGCAATGACGCCAGCGCTGATTGGGCGCCAGCATCACGTGTTACAACAACATCACCGGAACCTCAGGAGAACTAGTGCCAACACAGCAGGAACGGTGCCAACACAGGAGGTGAGTGTAAGTTTTATTATTTTATCGGGGCCAAGCGAGGGGTATAAGGCTATGGTTCCACGGTACGGAACCATAGCGCTTTGGACGGAGCGGAAATTCCGCTCCGTCTAAGCCCCACCCCCTTTATGACGCGCGATCTTTCCGGAGGTGTTCAGGACACCTCCGGAACACCTCCGGAAAGAACGCAGGGCTACATAGCCCTGTGTTTAATTATGTTGTGGCGACGCACCGTCGCCGCAATACGCGAGGACATGCTGCGGTCTAAAAAGACGCGCCGCATGTCCGTTTACGCAGGTCTGCCACCTGCGTATTGTTACGCATAGTGGAGACGGGATTTCTTGAAATCCCCTCCACTATGCTGTAACATCTGGATGCTGCGTGTTTGGCGCTGCGCCAGCGCACAGCGCCAAACACGCAGCGTTTCCTGACCGTGGAAACTCACCCTAAGAAGAAGATGTCCAAGTAGTGGTCAACTTCTTCAAGATGAAATAATTTTCAGACCTCTCCTTGATGCAAGGGGATTACAACCACTTTAATGATCATCTTTTGCAACATATTTGAGATTTACCTCTACCGGTGCAGCACATTTCACCAGAATTGCAATCTTCAGCAGTATGTACTATATTTTTTAAGGGAGATGCTGCCAAATCGAATTGAATGGCACATTTTTCAAATTTGATGGGACCTGTACATTTCAGGAAATTCGACTCAAAGTTGATCTGCAGCTAATTCATCAGCTCATCTCTAGTCTGTGCTCTTAGAAATATATAAAATGTGCAATACTCCACATTTCACTACTAACCCTTATACCACAGCTCACATAATGGTCGGCCTTCTGTGCTACATCAAGGTCTCTCTGATGTATTCATACTGTAGGTTCAGTGAAGTAAAGTTCTAATCTCAAACTACATAACTGCAGGAAAATAGAAGATAATGACAGCAGCATCCTTAAGGGTGTGCCCTGGATTTGACTGTTGAGATCAGTTGAATGAAGCAATAAAACTGTGCACCTGTTTCTTTTTTCTATTTTGGGTTCTCTTTTTTCCTATTTTGACATGCTATCAGTTAGAATTACTCTGAGATGCAGATGAATACACCTACTGTGAGTTCTTAGGGAAAACCTATAACTTTATTAACATCTGTTCAGACATTTCAGAAGGAAATGTTAGAAGCGGAGGTGTAATGGTGTTCACAACATACTCATTTTCATCGTATCATAGAATCATTATGCATCAAATTATACTAAGTATATGGTAATATGCTAATGCCTCTGTGTTTTCAAAAACACCATGTAAGTACCTGCTTATTTACTCCTTACTTTATATTATTTCTTGACTTTCTTACCAATGATTTTTGCAACATTTTGATACAGAATTATATTAAAGAAGGTGTATATCATGTGAATACACTTGCATTAAAGTATATATCTATTGTATACATATTTTTTATTTCTTTCAAATACATCTATAGATTATGATTAATTTCATACATCTCTATTAAAATTCAATTTCTTTAACCCCTTAATGACCAAGCCATTTTGTAGGTTAAAGACCAGGCCAAATTTTACAATTCTGACCACTGTCTCTTTATGAGGTTATAACTCTGGAACGCTTCTACGGATCTTGGCGATTCTGAGATTGTTTTCTCGTGACATATTGTACTTCATGATAGTGGTAAAATTTCTTCAATATAACTTGCGTTTATTTATGAAAAAAATGGAAATATGGCAAAAATTTTGAAAATTTTGCAATTTTCAAACTTTTAATTTTTATGCCATTAAATCAGAGAGATATGTCACAAAAATTAGTTAATAAATAACATTTCCCACATGTCTACTTTACATCAGCACAATTTTGGAACCAACATTTTTTTTTGTTAGGAAGTTATAAGTGTTAAAAGTTGACCAGCGATTTCTCATTTTTCCAACAAAATTTACAAAACCATTTTTTTTAGGGACCACCTCACATTTGAAGTGAATTTGAGGGGTCAATATGACAGAAAATACCCAAAAGTGACACCATTCTAAAAACTGCACCCCTCAACGTGTTCAAAGCCACATTCAAGAAGTTTATTAACCCTTTAGGTACTTCACAAGAATTGAAGCAATGTGTAAGGAAAAAATGAACATTTAACTTTTTTTCCCCAAATTTTTCTTTCGACACAATTTTTTTAAATTTTGTCAAGGGTATCAGGAGAAAATGAACCACAATATTTGTTGTAAAATTTCTCCAGAGTACACCGATACCCCATGTGTGGGGGTAAACCACTATTTGGGCGCATGGCAGAGCTCGGAAGGGAAGCAGCGCCATTTGACTTTTTTGGCTGGAATTGAGATTGGACGCCATGTCGCATTTGGAGAGTCCCTGTGTGCCTAAACAGTGGAAACCCCCCCACAAGTGACCCCATTTTGGAAACTAGACCCCCCAAGGAACTTATCTAGATGTGTGGTGAGAGCTTTGAACCCCCAAGGGCTTCACAGAAGGTTATAACGTAGAGCAGTAAAATTAAAAAATCATATCTTTTCCACAAAAATGATCTTTCCACCCCCAATTGTTATTTTCCAAAGGGTAACAGGACCCCAAAAGTTATTGTGCAATTTTTCCTGAGTACGCTGATACCCCATATGTGGGGGTTAACCACTATTTTGACGCATGGCAGAGCTCGAAAGGGAAGGAGCGCCTTTTTCAAATGCAGACTTTGATGGAATGGTCTGCGGGTGTCATGTCACGTTTGGAGAGCCCCTGATGTGCCTAAACAGTAGAAACCCCCCACAAGTGACTCCATTTTGGAAACTAGACCCCCCAAGGAACTTATCCAGATGTGTGGTGAGCACTTTGAACCCCCAAGTGCTTCACAGAAGTTTATAACGTAGAGCCGTGAAAATAAAAAAAATCATATTTTTTTCCACAAAAATAATCTTTGTGCCCCCAAATTTTTATTTTTATAAGGGTAACAGGAGAAATAGGACCCCAAAAGCTATTGTGCAATTTGTCCTGAGTACGCTGATATCCCATATGTGGGGGGGAACCACTATTTTGACGCATGGCAGAGATCGGAAGGGAAGGAGCGCCTTTTTCAAATGCAGACTTTGATGGAATGGTCTGCGGGTGTCATGTCACGTTTGGAGAGCCCCTGATGTGCCTAAACCGTAGAAACCCCCCACAAGTGACTCCATTTTGCAAACTAGACCCCCCAAGGAACTTATCTAGATGTGTGGTCAGCACTTTGAACCCCCAAGGGCTTCACAGAAGTTTATAACGTAGAGCCGTAAAAAATAAAAAAATCATATTTTTTTCCACAAAAATGACCTTTTTGCCCCCAAATTTTTATTTTTCTAAGGGTAACAGGAGAAATAGGACCCCAAAAGCTATTGTGCATTTTGTCCTGAGTACGCTGATACCCCATATGTGGGGGGGAACCACTGTGATCACCTTACTGCGATCTTTGAGAGGCACAATGAACAAATCAACAAAAGGTGAAGAATTGGTTTTCTTTTTTGCGCCGTCCCTCGTGCGGTATTAGTGATTAGGCGACTTTATTCCTCGGATCGGTGCGATTACAGCGATACCAGATTTATACCCTTTTTTCATGTTTAGCTTCTGTCACACTCTAAAAGATGCTTTTTTTGGAATAATTTTTTGTAAGAAATTTTTGCATCGCCGTATTTTGAGAGCTATAATTTTTCCATATTTCGGCCGACACAGTTATCTGTGGGCTTATTTTTTGCGGGACGAGCTGACGTATTTATTGGTACCATATTCGGGCACATAACGTTTTTTGATCGCTTCCTATTCCGATTTTTGTGGAAGCAGAATGAACAAAAACCAGCAATTCAGGAATTGTTTTTTTTCCTTCGTTCCGCGTGTGGTAAAATTGATAAAGGAGCTTTATTCTTCAGATCACTACGATTACAGCGATACCTCATTTATATATTTTTTTTTATGTTTTGGCGTTTTTTACACAATAAAAAATTTTATAGAAAAAATAATTATTTTTGCATCAGTTTGCATAACTTTTTTATTTTTCGCTGATGATGCTGTATAGCGGCTTGTTTTTTGCGGGACAAGATGACGTTTTCAGCGGTACCATGATTATTTATATCTGACTTTTTGATCGCGTGTTATTGCACTTTTTCCAAGCGGTATGATGATACCGCTTGGAAAAAGTATAATTTACTACTTTTTTGTGTTTTTTTTACGGCTTTCACTGAAGGGGTTAACTAGGGTTACGCTTTTATAGATGGGATTTTTACGGACGTGGCGATACCTAACATGTGTATTTTTTTGTTTTTTATTTTTTTTATTACATAAAAATGTGTATTTTTTAGGGGATTTTTTTTAAATTATTTTTTAATATTTTTTTACCATTTTTTTTTATAAAATGATTTTTTTTAACTTGTCCCTTTATGGGACTTTCACTTTTTTTTACTTTTTATTGCAGTTACAATGCATTGCAATGATCCAGCATTGCAATGCATTGTACCTATGGGGAAAGTTGCTGTGACATGATCACAGCAGCTTCCCATAACTAGATGACCCGGAGGTTGTCATGACAACCCCCGGGTCATCAAGGCAAAGATCGGGCCCTGCAAATACATTGCAGGGCGCCGATCTGAGGCAGAGGGAGCTCCCGACCCTCTGCCTCCCCCCCTGAGCTCTGCGATCGCGCTGGATCGCAGCAGTCAGGGGGTTAACAGCCAGGGGCGGTGGGGGCTCTGCTCCTGGCTGTCAGTGCAGGAAGCCTGGCCACTGCAGCGCCGACTCCTGCACTGATCGCGCTGGAGAAGCTGAAA
>JARQOD010009079.1:0-32906 GCA_033576555.1 Oophaga sylvatica | reverse complement strand
CCCAACCCCGAGCTTGCCTTCATATGGATCTTCTAAAGGAAAATCTGGAATCGGCTCAAGAAAGGTACAAGAAAGCAGCAGATAAATTTCGTAAACCTGCACCAGCTTTCAAGGTAGGAGACTTGGTCTGGCTGTCAACCAGAAATCTTAAGTTAAGGATTCCATCGTCTAAGTTGGGACATAAGTACATTGGACCCTATAAAATCAGTAAAATTATAAGTGCCGTTGCTTGTCGTCTTCAACTGCCCAGAACTATGAGAATCCACCCTGTCTTTCATGTATCCCTACTAAAGGCTGCGACACCCAATACGTTTCCTGGACGTTCCTCTCCTTGCCCTGACCCAGTGCTAGTCGATGGTCAGGAAGAATTTGTGGTGGAAAGGATTTTAGATTCCAGGTTGTATAGAAATCAGTTACAATATCTGATTAAATGGCAGGGCTACCCAGTGGAGGACAACTCATGGGAACCGGTCAATAACGTTAATGCTCCTCGCTTGCTCCGTCAGTTTCATCAGAGGTACCCACACAAGCCTGGTCTGAGGTCATCCGGAGGTTGTCCTTAAGGGGGGAGTAATGTAAGGTTCTATGTATATATTCCTGAAACTCAGTTTGTTCGTCAGCCATTTTACTTTCTGTCTTGCTGCAGCTATCTTGCCCTCAGTCAAAATGGAGTTTCCAGCTTGTATGTTCCCGCCCTGATTCTCTCCTTTGCTTCTTAAGCAGCCACAGCTGAGCAATCAGTGCTTCAGAATCTAGCCTGCAGTGAACCTGTGACTTGACTCCTGTAAGCCTTGGACCTTGCACTCCAGCTATTCCTACTGAGGAACTCTGAAGCACTTGTGGACTCTGAACCCTGCTCTTTGAAAGACCCACGTTTGCATGGACTTACGGTAACAGAGAAGAAGATCCTGAATCTGTATTGGAGAGTGATTGCTGAGCTTGGATTACTCTGGCCTGCTGTGTCTCCTGTTTCTGTGTCTGCAAACTGTGTGGCTATTTCTGCCAACTTGTATGAAGTAATACAGGACTTTTCTATATCAAACCTGTGACTCCTGTGTTTTCATCGCACCCAAGCACAAGACGCTATATGAACTGTACTACATACATTACAGGGACAGTCATGCTGACTAGTGCATCATCTGCACTCGCCATCCGCGTTGAGACATCAAACGCACGCAAAACGTCACAGATGTCCTTCATAGAGGCCCACTCAGTAGTGGTGAAGTGTGAACGGCGCAAATTGCGAGTTGATTGCGCCTGTTGCAGCTGATACTCCATTACTGCTGGCTGCTGCTCACACAACCGCTCCAACATATGTAACGTGGAATTCCACCTGGTGGGTACGTCACATATGATGCGATGTTCAGGAAGGCGAAATCTGACTTGCAGAGCTGCAATGCGCGATCTGGCCATGCTGGAACGTCGCAAGTGAGCGCACTCTAGGCAGACCTTGTGCAGCAGTGCATCAAGATCCGGATAGTCCCTCAAAAAACTCTGCACGACCAAGTTGAGCACATGTGCCAGACATGGTATGTGAGTGAGGTTGCCAAGGCCCAGAGCTGCCACCAGATTTCGGCCATTGTCACACACTACCAAGCCTGGCTGGAGATTAGCTGACAAAAACCACACGTCGCTCTCCTGCTTGATGGCATCCCAGAGCTCCTGCGCTGTGTGGCTTCGATTCCCCATGGGAATTAATTTCAGTACGGCCTGTTGACGTTTGGCCACGGCTGTGCTCATATCGGTCGCAACAGGTAAGCGTTCACGGGTCCATGTGGAGGTATACCGTGACGGCTCGTGCAGCGATGTGTAGCGCCCGCGTCCCTGCCTGCTGCCAGACAGGGACGTCGCTCTCCTCACCTGCGCTCAGCGTCCTCAGTGCTCCCAGCCTCCTCTGCGCCTCTGGCATCCTCGGCGTCCTCCTTCCGCCCTGCTGGTCCCGCGCGCTCCTTCCCTGCTGCTGGCCTTAGGGCGCGCGCCCGCACCCTCCCCCGCTCTTAAAGGAGCCGCGCGCATTTTCCAAATCAGTCTCCAGCCAATGCTGGTGGACTCCACCCTATATTAAGGGCTTCCTCCTTAATGGAGGTGCCCGAGCAATGTTGTTTCTGTGCAGTCTAACTCTGCTTCAGCCATCAGCTCCTGTTTCCAGTTGCCTGCCTGTTACCTGTCTGTTTGCCTGTCGGTCATCTGACTGCAGCTCTATCCAGAAGTTCGGACATCTTCAGCAGAGATCCCCGGCTGTTGCCTGCTCACCTGGGAGCGATCATCTGCCATCCGACTGCAGCTCTATCCAGAGGTTCGGACATCATCTGCGGAGATCCCCGGCTATTGCAGAGACTCTTGCCTGCTCACCTGGGAGCGATCATCTGCCATCCGACTGCAGCTCTATCTAGAGGTTCGGACATCATCAGCAGAGATCCCCGGCTATTCCAGAGACTCTTGCCTGCTCACCTGGGAGCGATCATCTGCCATCCGACTGCAGCCTACCAGGAGGCTCCACCAGCTCAGGTCGTATATGCCTGTTTGTCTAGAGACTGCCTTGGTCACTTACCGTGACAAACCTGCCTGTCCAGAGACTGCCCTGGTCACTTGCCGTGACAACCTGCCTGCCCAGAGACTGCCCTGGTCACTTGCCGTGACAAACCTGCCTGCCCAGAGACTGCCCTGGTCACTTGCCATGACAACCTGCCTGTCCAGAGACTGCCCTGGTCACTTGCCGTGACAACCTGCCTGTCCAGAGACTGCCCAGGTCACTTGCCGTGACAACCTGCCTGTCCAGAGACTGCCCAGGTCACTTGCCGTGACAACCTGCCTGTCCAGAGACTGCCCAGGTCACTTGCCGTGACAACCTGCCTGTCCAGAGACTGCCCAGGTCACTTGCCGTGACAACCTGCCTGTCCAGAGACTGCCCAGGTCACTTGCCGTGACAACCTGCCTGTCCAGAGACTGCCCAGGTCACTTGCCGTGACAACCTGCCTGTCCAGAGACTGCCCAGGTCACTTGCCGTGACAACCTGCCTGTCCAGAGACTTCCTTGGTCACTTATTGTGACAACCTGCCTGTCCAGAGACTGCCTGGCTAATTGCCGTGATTCCCTGTCCTATTCCCGGATGCCACCCGCTCTCTTGCAAGTAAATTGTCTTGTATAATAAAGCTTAGTGGTTCCACCAACCAGACCCGTTTCCGTCAGTGGTTCCACCTACCAGACCCGTTACAGTATGATTCTGAGGAACTGGAGTAGGAGGAGGAATCAATGTGCACAGACTGGATTCCTGCAATCCTTGGAGTTGGCAGAACACGTACAGCGCCACTGGCAAGATCTGTACCCGGCTCCACAACATTGACCCAATGGGCAGTGAGGGAAAGGTATCGTCCCTGGCCATGGGTACTGGTCCACGCATCGGTGGTCAGGTGGACCCTGCTACTGACAGCGTTTAGTAGCGCATGTTTAATGTTTCCCTCGACATGTTTTTGCAGAGCAGGGACAGCTTGCCTGCTGAAATAAAATCGGCTTGGCACATTATATTGTGGGACTGCCCATGCCATAAAGTTCCTGAAACTGTCAGTCTCCACCAGCCTGAATGACAGCATTTCAAGGGACAGGAGTTTTGCAAGGCCAGCATTCAGAGCCTGTGCTCGTGGATGGTTTGCCGAGTATGGCCGTCTTTTATCCCATGCCTGTGTTACCGATGGCTGTTTTTTGTTCTGGGAGTGTGACGATGACTGTGAACTTGCTGCAGTGGGTGGAATAACAGTTTGTCTATGGACAACAGTGACCGAGGTTCTTCCATGGAGATCCTGTGAGGAAGCCGAAACAGGTGTGTGAGAGCTGGAGGTAGAGGCTCGAACATGACCTAAAGATGTAGGTGCTTCTGTAGGTTGGCCTACATCTCCAGTGAGTCTTTGGAACTCAGCTACGTGCTTTGTCCGTACATGTTTCCACATATTTGTGGTATTCAGGTTCCTGATATTTTTACCTCTTTTAACTTTTTGCTTACACAGCTTGCATTGAACATAGCAAATATCATCTACAACTCTGTCAAAAAAGGACCACGCAGTGCAAGTCATGGGAGCGCCAATTTTGACAGTTCTAAGAGAACTGCTCCCAACAGGTGCCAAACTGGAGGCCACAGGCAAGCGAGTCTGCAGCCTACCTCTCCCTCCTCTTTGTACCGTTGGGACAATCTCTTCCTCAGAGCTGCTCCCACCACCTTCCTGTTGCTCACGCCATGTTGGGTCTCGGACTTCATCATCTCCACTACCCTCTTCCAACACCTGCTGCTGTTGGATGGTCTGGGCAGCACCATGCTCCACAAAACCTGGCACCTGAGTCTCATCATCATCATAAGATACGTTCTGCGGTGTGCTGTCCATGGGCACTGGCTCACCCGCGTCTTCAGATTGAGAGAGACACAGCTGTTGCGCATCACTGCATACTCCCTCTTCTTCAAATTGCAGAATGCTGCTTGCCTGTGCCCGTGTTTGCGAGCCAACAGATTCTGAGAACAGAAGCAGAGACTCAGCTGGCTCCTGTACAGAACTCTCTGACTGCCTGGGCAATTTGACAGGCGGTGAACAGACAGATGGTTGCTCAACAGTGTTGTGTTCCTGAGAGGAGGTGGAAGGAATTGAAGTCGATGCATTGGCTGCCATCCAACCAACAACGGCTTCAATTTGTTCTTCCAGCAGCAGGGGGGCACGCCGAGCTCCTACCAAAGTGCGCATAAAGGAACGCTCACGGGGAAAACTGGTGGATGCTGTGTCACTGAGGGCGGCAGCAGCCACAGAATCCCCACATCCTCTCCCTGCTGAAACTCCACGGCCACGACCACGTGCCTTACTCACTGACTTCTTCATCTTGGTGGATTGATAAAGAAAGTCAGAAAAGTTATAAGGCCTAAGTGTGGTTATTACGCAGAGACTGAAGTGAACACTGAAACACAACTGTCCACAATCTGTGAAAGGCTACTCCTTTGTCTACTTCTATAGTGTTTGCAACCAATGTATTGTATACGGATGGAAGCGCGTCACACTAATAGATTATATTTTAAATGGAATGGAGCAGAACCAATTGGAGATAAATGAAAAGGATGAGGCACTGAGACACGCTCAGCAGAGTACAAGCAGCAGTGCTTGAACAAGTAACTGGAGCGTGATGTGCACTCAAAAAATAAAAAACACAGACTGAAGTGAACACTGAAACACAACTGTCCACAATCTGGGAAAGGCTACTCCTTTGTCTACTTCTATAGTGTTTGCAACCAATGTATTGTATACGGATGGAAGCACGTCACACTAATAGATTATATTTTAAATGGAATGGAGCAGAACCAATTGGAGATAAATGAAAAGGATGAGCCACTGAGACACGCTCAGCAGAGTACAAGCAGCAGTGCTTGAACAAGTAACTGGAGCGTGATGTGCACTCAAAAAATAAAAAACACAGACTGAAGTGAACACTGAAACACAACTGTTCACAATCTGTGAAAGGCTACTCCTTTGTCTACTTCTATAGTGTTTGCAACCAATGTATTGTATACGGATGGAAGCGCGTCACACTAATAGATTAGATTTTAAATATAATGGAGAAGCACCAATTGGAGATAAATGAAAAGGATGAGCCACTGAGACACGCTCAGCAGAGTACAAGCAGCAGTGCTTGAACAAGTAACTGGAGCGTGATGTGCACTCAAAAAATAAAAAACACAGACTGAAGTGAACACTGAAACACAACTGTCCACAATCTGTGAAAGGCTACTCCTTTGTCTACTTCTATAGTGTTTGCAACCAATGTATTGGATACGGATGGAAGCGCGTCACACTAATAGTTAAATTGCATGGAGCTGCAAGAATTACACTGAAGGAAAAAAAAAAGAGTCTGTGAGTGACACGTGCAGATGCCTACAGACAGCGTTGCATGCAGAGCAAACTGCAGCGTCACCTGCACTCACACACACCTTGCAGAGCTGTTAAAACAACACTGCAGGCAAAAGGAAGCTTTACACAGCGGTTGGTGCTAGCCTGCCTACAGCACAGTACACTAAATCGCAATCTCTAACTGTCCCTCAGAGTCAGCACAGCAGCGTTCTGTCCCTTACTGAATTCACAGCACAGTGACGCTAAAATGGCGGCGGCGCCTTTTATAGTGCATTCTGACATCATTTCAGCATCCAATCACAGCCATGCCATTAGTTAACATGACCGCAGCAGTACAGGATGTGCCCACACTTCTTAGGATTCCTCATTGGCTGACTAAAATCACATTGCCTCGCAAAGAATTATGGGAACTTCCGATTCCGGTATTCGATAAGACGAAAATATCGAAACGAATTATCGAAAGGCCGATAGAGCTAATATCGGCCGATACCCGATATTTGCAGTATCGCATCGCTCAACACTAACAGTGACTTTATTCAGGAGGCGATAATCAATACACGGCCTCAATGAACCAACCTTTTTGGCCACAAGAAAAAACCGGCGCCCAAGGGTGAAGAGGATGGTCTGATATGACCCTTCTCCAATGACTCCTTGATATAAGATCGCATAGCATCGTGTTCAGGTACAGATAAGTTAAAAAGGCGACCCTTAGGAAATTTACCACAAGGCACTAACTCCATAGCACAATCGTAGCTTCTGTGAGGAGGTAATACTAATAATAATAATAATCTTTATTTATATAGCGCCAACATATTCCGCAGTGCTTTACAGTTTAACAGTTTCAAAACACAAGTCATAGGTAACAACGTTAACAATACAATAATTAAAGCAAAATAAGCCGACCCTGCTCGTGAGAGCTTACAATCTACAATGAGGTGGGGGAGATACAAAGTACAGGTGTGTATATACAATGGTGCATTTACAATGATGGTCCAGCCATCTTGAGGGAGTGAGGCATGGATGGAGATAGTGAATGGGCTACACATACACACTTAAACATAGAACGACTTTGGTTAGTGAATGTGATAGGCCACTCTGAACAAATGTGTTTTGAGGGAGCTCCTGAAACCATGCAAATTGTGGATAGTCCTAATTTCTTGGGGTAGAGCATTCCAGAGGATTGGCGCAGCTCGGGAGAAGTCTTGGAGTCGGGAGTGGGAGGTACGAATTAGTGCAGAGGTTAGTCGAAAGTCGTTTGCAGAGCGCAGCAGTCGGTTAGGCCGATAGATAGAAATGAGGGAGGAGATGTAGGGGGGTGCTGCACTGTGGAGAGCTTTGTGGGTGAGAACCAGTACTTTGAATTGGATCCTATAATGAATGGGCAGCCAGTGTAAGGACTGGCGAAGAGCGGACGCGTCCGAGTACCGATTAGCCAGATGGATGACCCTGGCTGCTGCATTAAGGATGGACTGGAGAGGGGATAGTCGAGTAATGGGGAGGCCAAGTAATAGAGCGTTGCAGTAGTCCAGGCGGGAGTGGATCAATGCTACAGTGAGGGTTTTTGTTGTTTCCATGGTGAGAAAAGGGCGGATTCTAGAGATGTTCTTTAGGTGTAGACGGCAAGAGCGGGCAAGAGATTGTATATGGGAGGTGAAGGAGAGATTGGTGTCAAACATAACACCCAGACAGCGAGCCTGCTGCCGGGGTGTTATTATGGTGCCGCCCACAGAGAGGGAAATGTCAGATTTAGGGAGGTTAGTAGACGGCGGGAGCAGAAGGAGTTCAGTCTTGGAGAGGTTAAGTTTCAGATAGAGAGCGGACATGATGTTGGAGACTGCGGACAGACAGTCGGTGGTGTTCTGTAGAACAGCGGGGGTAAGGTCGGGGGATGACGTGTATAGTTGTGTGTCATCGGCATAAAGATGGTACTGAAAGCCAAATCTGCTGATGGTCTGTCCAATTGGGGCCGTGTAGAGAGAGAGAAGAGAAGGGGGCCAAGGACTGAGCCCTGGGGTACACCGACAGTGAGAGGAAGAGGAGATGACGTGGAGCCAGAGAACGAAACACTGAAGGAGCGGTCAGAAAGATAGGAGGAGAACCAGGAGAGAACAGTGTCCTTAATACCTAGTGACTGGAGCCTAGAGAGTAGGAGACGGTGGTCAACCGTGTCGAAAGCTGCAGAAAGGTCGAGAAGAATGAGCAGAGAGTGGTCGCCGTTACGTTTTGCTGTAAGAAGGTTATTGGTCACTTTGATGAGTGCAGTTTGAGTGCAGTTTCAGTCGAATGTAGGGGGCGGAAGCCGGACTGTGAAGGGTCTAGGAGGGAGTAAGTGGAGAGGTAACGGGTGAGGCGGGAGTAGACTAGGCGCTCCAAAAGTTTAGAGATGAAGGGGAGATTGGAGACCGGTCTGTAGTTGTTTGTGCAGGAAGGGTCAAGAGCGGGTTTCTTTAGTAATGGAGTAATGATGGAGTGTTTGAAGGAGGATGGGAAAATGCCAGAGGAGAGTGAGAGATTAAAGATTGTAGTTAGGTGAGTTGTGACAACTGGAGAGAGAGACTGGAGGAGATGTGAGGGGATGGGGTCGGTAGTGCATGTAGTCGGACGAGAGGAAGAGAGGAGTCTGGAGACTTCTTCTTCTGTGATGGGATCAAATGTGGAAAGTGAGCCAGGGGAAATGCAGGGTGGGATGGGAGTCACAGCACTTGGTGGTTGAGAGCAGATTTCCTGACGGATAGTATCTATTTTTTCTATAAAGTGGGAGGCCAGGTCGTCAGCACAAATGTCTGTGATAGGGGCTTGTGCTTTTGGCCTGAGGAGGGAGTGAAAAGTGTCAAAAAGTTTCTTGGGGTTGTTGGCTAGTGAGGAGATCAGTGTGGTGAAGTAGGTCTGTTTGGCGAGGTGAAGGGCAGCATTATAAGTTCTTAACATGAATTTAAAGTGGATGAAGTCTTCTGGTGTGCGGGTTTTTCTCCAGAGGCGTTCAGCACTCCTAGAGCATCGCTGAAGAAGTCGAGTTTGCAATGTGAGCCAGGGCTGTTTTACTGTGTGTTTGGAGGTTCTGAGGGTGAGCGGTGCTACTTGGTCAAGGGTGCTTTTAAGAATGTCATTGTAGTGATGAACAGCCAGATCAGGACAGGAAAAAGAGGAGATTGGGGACAGCGATGAGTGTAGGGAGTCTGAAAGTGTCTGAGGGTTAATGGCTTGTAGATTTCTGAATGTGTGGTAGGTAGGAGTGCGCTGGGGTGGTGGAGGATTTGTGAGCGTGAAGGAGAGAATGTTGTGGTCAGAGAGTGGAAGCGGTGAGTTATTTAGGTGGGAGATTGAACAGAGGCGGACAAAGACCAGGTCAAGGGTGTTGCCATCCTTGTGTGTCTCAGAGGTTGAAAGCTGTGAGAGGCCTAGAGAGGTGGTTAGTGATAGAAGCTGAGATGCAGATGTGGAAGTAGGGCTGTTAATGGGGATGTTGAAGTCTCCAAGGATAAGGGTTGGTAGTTCTGAGGACATGAAGTGCGGCAGCCAGGCTGAGAAGTGGTCAAGGAACTGGGTGGGTGAGCCTGGGGGCCGGTATATGACCGCTACTCTGAGGGAGAGGGGATGGAAGAGCCTGATGGTGTGGACCTCAAAAGAAGGGAATGAGAGTGATGGAATTGGGGGGATGACCTGGAAAGTGCATTGTGGGGACAGGAGTATGCCAACTCCACCACCATGTCTGTTTGTGGGTCTCGGGGAATGGGAGAACTGTAAACCACCATAGGAAATGGCAGCAGGGGAGACAGTGTCAGAATCCTGAATCCAGGTTTCAGTGAGGGCCAACAGATTAAGAGAGTGGTTCAGAAAGTAGTTGTGCAGGAAGGATAGCTTGTTGCATGCAGACCGTGGATTCCAGAGGGCACAATTGAAAGAAGGAGATGAGGGAGTACAAGTAATATTAATAAGATTATTATGGTTTCGATATGAGGTAGGGTAGGGATTGAGGTTGGGGGATGGTGGACCAGGGTTGGGGGAGATGTCCCCTGAAATCAGTAGGAGTAGGAAGATAAAGAGCAGGTAGTTGTTGGAATTGTGAGTAGGTTTTTTCTGTGATGTGTTTGGGCAAGATGGGCTGAGGTTTTTCAGGAAGGTGAGGAGTGCATGGGAGCTGTACATGGGAGAGGGAAGGATAGAGGGGCTGATGTGTATGAGTCGTGATGGAGGGGGGATGGGTGTTATGTTTCGGTAGCTGAGGAGTGCAGGTAAAAAAGGCAATACACCAGAGCAGTTGGAATCTATGGGATTGCAGTACCCTGACTAACCACCACAACTAGAGGCAGCCGTGGAGCGTTCCTACGTTGGTCCTAGACGCCTCGTCACAGCCTGAGAAACTAACTACACCTAAAGATAGAAATAGGAAAGCTATCTGCCCGGAGCAGAACCCCAAAGATAATAGAAAGCCCCAAACATGTAATGGCGGTTAGACAAGAGGAAATACTGACACAGAAAGAAAATAGAATGAGCAAACGCTGGGGCCCAAACTATCTAAATAGAAAAGGACAGGAAGGGTACTTACTGCAATCCCAGAAAACCCTGAAAAACACCAACTCTACTAATTTCAAAATCACCTGAGATCACACGACCTCCACCACCCAAACTAGCTCTCTGGTGTAACAAAATCAAAACAGCAGCCACTGAAAAAACTGGAAAAAGCAAAAGAACAAAACTCAGTGGCTGAACTAAACTGAGAAGGCAGAAGCCCCGGAGGGGACCAGAAGGCCCCCAAAGAAGTGCAGGACAATATGCAAAAATATAGCAACAACACAAAAGAAGAAAAATTCTTATCTGGTAGCAGGAGATGCAGACACGACACAGCAGGCTACAAGGGAAACTGGAATGAAGGATTCAGACCAGAACAATTGATCACCGGCAACCCTGATGGGAAAATGACTCCCTTATATAAGACCAGTCAGTAACACCTGATTCCCAGTCCTCACAATCTTCACTAGTACCGCTTGTAACCACCAGAGGGAGCCTCTGCTCAGAACTCATCTCAAACCCATTCACAACAGATGGGGCGGTGAATGTGGATGGCAAGGGAACACAGGAGGAAATAGATAAAGTACATAATGAAAAAGAAGGCAAAGTGTGGGGTACCTGATTCCAGCCCTGATTAACTGCCATGAATAACTGCCGTTTTCAAGATGCTTTTCTTCTGTGATGCTTAACTTCTGGGATGCATGCGCCCCCACAATGCATGCGCCCCTTAGACTACTCCTAAATATATAGTCCACACTACAGGGTCAGGAAAGTGGGATTGTGGGAGCTGCTTTGGGATAATTTGCCAGCTGGGGCCAGCACACCAGGGGGTGGTTAGATCATCAAAGGCACTAGACCTGGCAACATCTATATGTTATAGCACTTTCCACCTGATAGCATCTACAGAGGCCCCAGTCACAGGAATACACAGCAGTAAGTATTAAGCACAGTGCAAAAAATGAATTATACTGAAGTTTTACCAGGCACATTAAATTATGTTGCAAAATGGTACAGCAGTGGTTGGCAGCAATCAGAAGTATGGAGTGCATACTATTGCTATATATTTCCACATGCAAGACAGAAGGGGCTTGTGTCATTCAGCTGCTTGCTGACAATGAATGGAGTGCATACATGCAGAGAGGATCAATTCAGAGGATGAATGATTTGGTTACCATTGCTATATATTTCCACATGCAAGACAGAAGGGGCTTGTGTCATTCAGCTGCTTGCTGACAATGAATGGAGTGCATACATGCAGAGAGGATCAATTCAGAGGATGAATGATTTGGTTACCATTGCTATATATTTCCACATGCAAGACAGAAGGGGCTTGTGTCATTCAGCTGCTTGCTGACAATGAATGGAGTGCATACATGCAGAGAGGATCAATTCAGAGGATGAATGATTTGGTTACCATTGCTATATATTTCCACATGCAAGACAGAAGGGGCTTGTGTCATTCAGCTGCTTGCTGACAATGAATGGAGTGCATACATGCAGAGAGGATCAATTCAGAGGATGAATGATTTGGTTACCATTGCTATATATTTCCACATGCAAGACAGAAGGGGCTTGTGTCATTCAGCTGCTTGCTGACAATGAATGGAGTGCATACATGCAGAGAGGATCAATTCAGAGGATGAATGATTTGGTTACCATTGCTATATATTTCCACATGCAAGACAGAAGGGACTTGTGTCATTCAGCTGCTTGCTGACAATGAATGGAGTGCATACATGCAGAGACTATCAATTCAGAGGATGAATGATTTGGTTACCATTGCTATATATTTCCACATGCAAGACAGAAGGGGCTTGTGTCATTCAGCTGCTTGCTGACAATGAATGGAGTGCATACATGCAGAGAGGATCAATTCAGAGGATGAATGATTTGGTTACCATTGCTATATATTTCCACATGCAAGACAGAAGGGGCTTGTGTCATTCAGCTGCTTGCTGACAATGAATGGAGTGCATACATGCAGAGAGGATCAATTCAGAGGATGAATGATTTGGTTACCATTGCTATATATTTCCACATGCAAGACAGAAGGGGCTTGTGTCATTCAGCTGCTTGCTGACAATGAATGGAATGCATACATGCAGAGAGGATCAATTCAGAGGATGAATGATTTGGTTACCATTGCTATATATTTCCACATGCAAGACAGAAGGGGCTTGTGTCATTCAGCTGCTTGCTGACAATGAATGGAGTGCATACATGCAGAGAGGATCAATTCAGAGGATGAATGATTTGGTTACCTGTGTGAAGAGAGAAGATGAATGTTAATTCCTTCCCATGAATAACTGCCGTTTTCAAGATGCTTTTCTTCTGTGATGCTTAACTTCTGGGATGCATGCGCCCCCACAATGCATAAGGTAAGGACGCAGACTTACTTTCACTAAACACATCAGAAAAATCAGTCAAAAAGTCAGGGACATCCTGAGACTTAGGAGAGGCAGAAAAAACAGGAGTGTCAGCATTAACTGTTATGTTTAGGTAGCTGAGGAGAGCAGGCAAAAACGGCAATTCACCAGAGAGGTTGGAATCTACTGGATTGCAGTACCATGACTAACCACCACAACTAAAAGCAGCCGTGGAGCGTTCCTACGTTGGTCCTAGACGCCTCGTCACAGCCTGAGAGGCTAACTACACCTAAAGATAGAAAGAGGAAAGCTATCTGCCCCGGAGCAGATCCCCAAAGAACATAGGAAGCCCCCAAACATGTAATGGCGGTTAGACAAGAGGAAATACAGACACAGACAGAAAATAGTATGAGCAAACGCTGGGGCCCAATCTGCCCAGACAGAAAAAGATAGGAAGGATACTTACTGCAATCAAAAAAAACCCTTAAAAAAGCCAACGCTACTAATTGCAAAAACACCTGAGATCACACGACCTCTACCACCTAAATTAGTGCTCTGGTGTAACAAAACTATGCCGCAGCCACTGAAAAAACTGGAAAAGGCAAATGAACAAACAACAGTGGCTCCAGAGGAACCGAGAGGAGCCCAAGCCCCCCGGGGAGGGGAACCTGGCCAACCTCACAGAAATACAGAGAAATATGCAAATGGCAAGCACAAAAGCAAAAAACAGAAAATATCTTATCTGAGAGCAGGAGAAGAGGCAAGACTCAGCAAGCTTCCAAGTGAACCAGGAAACAACGTTGAGACAAGAACAATTGATCACCGGCAACCATGATGGGGGGAAACCTCCCTTATATCCAGCCAGTCTGTGTCATGGTCTGCTGAGTTTCTGGGATTAGGTGGTTTTAGGGTTAACCGGGATGGCCTCACTCTGGGATTTTGGGAGGCTTTTTATAGCCTCATTGTGGGGCCATCCTCTGTCGCTTACACTCTGACCCTTGGCCGAGTGTGTGTGACCCTGTTGTGCTTGTGCCAGTGCTTTGTGCCTGTGCTACATTCTGTTTGTCTGGTTCTGATTTGGCTGTGTCCCTGTTTTGCGTTTTGCCTGTCCCTTTTGTACTCTGCTGCCCTCTACGTGTATGACCCTTGGCTACGTTCTGACTCCGCTCTGCCTGCTCCTCTTGTACTTCGTCGCTCTCTACGTGTATGACCCTTGGCTATGTTCTGACTCCGCTCTGCCTGCTCCTCTTGTACTTCGTCGCCCTCTATGTGTATGACCCCTTGGCTACGTTCTGATTATCCATTCGGTATATGCCCCTTGGTAACTGTGTCCCGTAGTTACCCTTCTAGGAGTTTTCCTTCACCTCATAGCTCTCTGGAGCTTAGGCCACGCCCACTATCAGTCACGTGCTCGCAGGTCCTTTGGTCTGAAGCATTCTCTATCTGCTGCTACTGCTCTGAGAGACGTGTGGCCGGCTCCGCCCACTAGCAGTCACATGTGGAAGGTCCTGTTACTGAGAAACACACGTCATCTCTGCTGCAGCTCTGCTACAGGTATCTTTGGGCATAGTTTGTTCACTCGGGACACACGCACTGGCTCAGTGAGCAAGTGCAGTGCGGTGTCCCTGACAGTCTGTGATTCCTGATTGCCAATCCTCATTGAATGGTTCAGTACTGTTTGTAACCACTAGAGGGAGCTTCTGCTCAGAATTCATTTCTAAAACATTCACAACAGTAACCCCCCCTTGAGGAGGGGTCACCGAACCCTCATTTGTGCAACCAGGTCAGTCAGGATGAGCTCTGTGATACGCACGGATCAGTCTCCTAGCATGGATGTCCGAAGCAAACACCCAAGAATTGTCCTCCTGACCATAACCTCTCCACTTAACTAAATACTGGAGTTTCTGTCTAGAAAAACGAGAATCCAATATTTTCTCAACCACATACTCCAGATTGCCCTCAACCAAAACAGGGTCAGGAGGCACAGCCATAGGAACCACTGGCTCGACAAACCTCTTCAATAAGGACTTGTGGAACACGTTATGGATCTTAAATGTCCCTGGAAGAAGTAAACGAAAGGAAACAGGATTAAGAATCTCCATGATCTTATAAGGTCCAATGAACCTAGGCTTAAACTTAGGAGATGCAACTCTCATAGGGATATTTCTTGAGGACAACCAGACCAAGTCTCCCACTTTAAACCGAGGACCATCAGTCCTATGCCGGTTGGCAAACCGCTGGGCCTTCTCTTGAGAGAGGGACAACCTCTCCACTACCTGGTCTCAAATCTGCTGCATACGCTCCACAACAGAGTCAACACCCGGACAGACAGAAGCCTCCGTCTGTCCCGAAGAAAATTGAGGGTGAAACCCAAAATTGCAGAAAAATGGAGACATCAAAGTGGCAGAGCTAGCCCTATTATTAAGAGCAAACTCAGCCAAAGGCAAAAAAGAGACCCAGTCATCTTGATCAGCAGACACAAAGCATCTCAGATAAGTCTCCAATGTCTGGTTTGTTCTCTCAGTTTGTCCATTGCTCTGAGGATGAAAAGCAGAGGAGAAAGACAATTGAACACCAAGTTTAGACCAAAAAGTCCTCCAAAATCTGGAAACAAACTGGACTCCTCTGTCAGACACAATGTTCTCAGGAATGCCGTGTAACCGAACCACGTGCTGAAGGAACAAAGGCACCAATTCGGAGGAGGAAGGCAACTTAGGCAATGGCACAAGATGTATCATCTTGGAAAACCTATCACAAATCATCCAGATAACGGTCATTTTCTGAGAAACAGGGAGGTCGGAAATAAAATCCATAGAGATATGGGTCCATGGTCTCTTGGGCACAGGCAATGGCATCAACAAACCACTAGAGTGAGAGCAAGGCTTGGAGCGAGAGCAAGTCCCACAGGACTGCACAAACTCCCTGACGTCACGAGACAAAGTAGGCCACCAAAAGGACCGACTCACCAAGTCTCTCGTACCAAAAATTCCGGGATGACCGGCCAACGCGGAACAATGAATCTCAGACATCACACTCTTTTTCCACTGGTCTGGGACAAACAATTTCCCAATAGGGCAGCGCTCGGGTTTATCCTCCTGACACCCTTCCAGAGCCAGTCTCAAATTGGGCGAGATGGCGGAAAGCACTACACCCTCTTTCAAAATAACAGCAGGATCAGATAACTCAGGAGAGTCCGCAAGGAAACTCCTCGAGAGGGCATCCGCCTTGACATTCTTAGTGCCAGGAAGAAAGGAAACCACAAAATTAAAACGTGTGAAAAACAAGGCCCACCTGGCCTGTCTAGAATTAAGTCGCTTGGCTGATTCCAGATAAACCAGATTCTTATGGTCCGTGAGGACCACCACCTGATGTTTGGCTCCCTCCAGCCAATGTCTCCACTCTTCAAAAGCCCACTTCATGGCCAATAACTCCCAATTACCTATGTCATAATTACATTCAGTTGGAGAAAATTTTCGAGAGAAAAAGGCACAAGGGTTACTTTTAGAGGTCTCAGGATCTCTTTGGGACAAAACGGCACCAGCCCTAATTTCAGAGGCATCAACCTCCACCTGAAATGGCAGAGAAACATCAGGCTGCCGTAGAACAGGAGCAGAAATGAATCTCTGCTTAAGTTCCTGAAACGCAGAGACTGCCTCAGGAGGCCAATTCACCACATCAGAACCCTTTTTGGTCAAATCAGTCAATGGTTTAACAATAACAGAGAAATTACCAATAAATTTACGATAAAAATTGGCAAAACCCAAGAATCTCTGAAGAGCCTTTAATGAAGTAGGTTGAACCCAATCACAGATGGCCTGAACCTTGACCGGGTCCATTTCAATAAAAGATGGAGACAAAATGAATCCCAGAAATGAGATCCTCTGTACGCCAAAAAGACACTTTGATCCCTTCACATACAGAGCATTCTCTCTC
This sequence comes from Oophaga sylvatica, assembly GCA_033576555.1. Lineage (NCBI taxonomy): Eukaryota > Metazoa > Chordata > Amphibia > Anura > Dendrobatidae > Oophaga > Oophaga sylvatica. Next base: position 16,222 of record JARQOD010009079.1, on the reverse strand, counting down.
AAAATCTGGAACACAGTCCGAACATGTTTCACATGAGAGTCCCAGTCATTGGAAAAAATCAAGATATCATCCAAATAAACAATCAGAAATTTATCCACAAAATCCTGGAAAATGTCATTCATGAAGGACTGGAAGACGGAAGGAGCATTAGTGAGCCCAAAGTGTTGTGAATGGACTTGAAATGAGTTCTGAGCAGAGGCTCCCTCTGGTGGTTACAAGCGGTACTGGACTGTCCAGTGAAGATTGTGAGGATTGGGAATCAGGTGTTACTGACTGGTCTTATATAAGGGAGTCGCCTTCCCATCAGGGTTGCCGGTGATCAATTGTTCTGGTCTCAATCCTTGATTCCTGTTTCCTTTGTAGCCTGCTGTGTCGTGTCTGCATCTCCTGCTAACAGATAAGACATTTTCTTCTTTTTGTTTTTGTGCTTGATTTTTGCATTTTGTCCTGCACTTCTGTGGGGGCCTTCTGGTCCCCTCCGGGGGCTTTTGCCCTCTCAGTTTAGTTCAGCCACTGATGTTTATACATTTGCTTTTTCCAGTTTTTTCAGTGGCTACTGTTTTGATTTTGTTACACCAGAGAACTAATTTAGGTGGTAAAGGTCGTGTGATCTCAGGTGTTTTTGAAATTAGTAGAGTTGGTGCTTTTCAGGGTTTTTTGGGATTGCAGTAAGTTCCCTTCCTATCCTTTTCTATTTAGGTAGTTTGGGCCCCAACGTTTGCTCATACTATTTTCTGTCTGTGTCAGTATTTCTTCTTGTCTAACCGCCATTACATGTTTGGGGGCTTTCTATGTTCTTTGGGGATCTGCTCTGGGGCAGATAGCTTTCCTCTTTCTATCTTTAGGTGTAGTTAGTTTCTCAGGCTGTGATGAGGCGTCTAGGACCAACGTAGGAACGCTCCACGGCTGCCTCTAGTTGTGGTGGTTAGTCAGGGTACTGCAATCTCATAGATTCCAACTGCTCTGGTGTATTGCCTTTTTTACTTGCACTCCTCAGCTACCGAAACATAACAGTATCACCGGCCCAAAAAATTAATAATTGTTTGGTACTCACAGAAGGGAAAAATATTGTGATAGAAAAAAAAAGTTGTCAGAGTTGTCAGAGATATTTTTCTGTTTGTTGCATTTTTTTTTCCCTCTGTATCTCTGGGTGCTGGGGAGGATTTTTTCTCTCAATGGAGTTTGCACAGTTGTCTGGCCGTGTGGATCAGCTTGCCACTGAGGTTCGGAGTATTGCTACCTATCTTGCTAGGTTGCCTGTTGTGGAACCTAGGATTCCCATGCCAGATTTGTTTTTGGGGGATCGAGCCAAGTTTCTGAATTTCAAAAATAATTGTAAATTGTTTTTTGCCTTAAAATCTAAGTCCTCAGGGAACGCAGCGCAGCAGGTTCAAATTGTCATCTCTCTCCTGCGCGGCGATCCTCAGGATTGGGCTTTTTCCCTGACACCTGGGGATCCTGTTTTGAGTGATGTTGATGCATTTTTTCAGGCCTTGGGGTTATTGTACGATGAGCCTAATGTCACTGATCAAGCTGAAAAAGCCTTGTTGGCATTAAATCAGGGGCTTGATGACGCTGAGTTATACTGTCAGAGATTCCGTAGGTGGGCAGTCCTGACCAAATGGAATGACGACGCTTTGGCAGCCCTTTTTCGGAAGGGTCTGTCAGATAATGTAAAGGATGTTATGGTGGGATTCCTGTCCCTCTGGTCTCAATGATTCTATGTCATTAGCGATTCAAATTGACAGACGTTTGCGTGAGCGGAGAAGTATGCGTGGAATAGTGTTGCCTTGTGAACCTGCTTCTGAATCCATGCAGTGTGATAGAGTGGTTTCTGGGGCACAGCGTCATGAGTTTCGAAGCGCAATGGGTTTGTTTCTACTGTGGTGATGCCTCTCATGCTATTTCAGTCTGCCCTAAGCGGGGAAGACGTTTTGCACGCTCAGTTGTCTTGGGTAGTGTTCAGACTAAGTTTTTATTAACTGTTACTCTGATATGCTCTCTGTCCTCATTTTCTGCTCAGGCTTTCGTTGATTCGGGAGCAGCTATTAACCTGATGGATTTTGATTTTGCTAAACGTTGTGGGTTTCCCTTGATACCCCTACAGAAGTCTATTCCCTACTGGGGATCGATTCTACCCCTTTGGCTGAGAATAAACCTCAGTTCTCTACTCAGGTGATAATGAGGGTTGAACCTGATCATCAGGAGAGCTGCAAATTTTTGGTTCTGTATAATCTGCATGACATTATCGTGCTGGGTTTCCCTTGGTTACAGTCTCATAATCCTGTTTTGGATTGGAAATCTGTGTCTGTAACCAGTTGGGGCTGCCAATGTGTTAATACCAACACTCCTGTTTTTTCTGCCTCCCCCAGGCTCAGGATGTTCCTGACTTTTTGATTGATTTTTCTGATGTGTTTAGCGAAAGTAAATCTGCATCCTTGCCTCCCCATAGGAGCTATGACTGCGCTATTGAATTAGTGCCTGGTAGTAAATTCCCTAAAGGTCGCCTTTTTAACTTGTCTGTACCTGAACATGAGCTATGCGGTCTTATATCAAGGAGTCATTGGAGAAGGGTCATATCAGACCATCCTCTTCACCCTTAGGTGCCGGTTTTTTCTTTGTGGCCAAAAAGGATGGTTCATTAAGGCCGTGTATTGATTATCGTCTTTTGAACAATATTACTGTGAAATATCAATACCGTTACCCTTGATTTTGACCTGTTTTCCAGGGTGAAAAACGCTACTTGGTTTACCAAGCTTGACCTCAGGGGGGCATATAACCTTATTCGCATTAAGCACGGGGATGAATGGAAGACGGCATTTAATACCCTGAGGGGCATTTTGAGTACCTTGTGATGCCCTTTGGGCTCACTAATGCTCCTTCTGTCTTCCAGTCCTTCATGAATGACATTTTCAGGGATTTTGTGGATAAATTTCTGATTGTTTATTTGGATGATATCTTGATTTTTTCCAATGACTGGGACTCTCATGTGAAACATGTTCGAACTGTATTCCAGATTTTGAGAGAGAATGCTCTGTATGTGAAGGGATCAAAGTGTCTTTTTGGCGTACAGAGGATCTCATTTTTGGGATTCATTTTGTCCCATCTGTTATTGAAATGGACCCGGTCAAGGTTCAGGCCATCTGTGATTGGGTCCAACCTACTTCATTAAAGGCTCTTCAAAGATTTTTGGGTTTTGCCAATTTTTATCGTAAATTTATTGGTAATTTCTCGGTTATTGTTAAACCATTAACTGATTTGACCAAAAAGGGTTCTGATGTGGTGAATTGGCCTCCTGAGGCAGTCTCTGCATTTCAGGAACTTAAGCAGAGATTCACTTCTGCTCCTGTTCTACGGCAGCCTGATGTTTCTCTGCCATTTCAGGTGGAGGTTGATGCCTCTGAAATTGGGGCAGGTGCCGTTTTGTCCCAAAGAGATCCAGAGACCTCTAAAAGTAACCCTTGTGCCTTTTTCTCTCGAAAATTTTCTCCTACTGAACGTAATTATGACGTGGGTAATCGGGAGTTATTGGCCATGAAGTGGGCTTTTGAAGAGTGGAGACATTGGCTGGAGGGAGCCAAACATCAGGTGGTGGTCCTTACGGACCATAAGAATCTGGTTTATCTGGAATCTGCCAAGCGACTTAATCCTAGACAGGCCAGGTGGGCCTTGTTTTTCACACGTTTTAATTTTGTGGTTTCCTTTCTTCCTGGCACTAAGAATGTTAAGGCGGATGCCCTCTCGAGGAGTTTCCTTGCGGACTCTCCTGAGTTATCTGATCCTTCTGTTATTTTGAAAGAAGGTGTAGTTCTTTCCGCCATCTCGCCCAATTTGAGACTGGCTCTGGAGGGGTGTCAGGAGGATAGGCCCGAGCGCTGCCCTGTTGGGAAATTGTTTGTCCCGGACAGTGGAAAAAGAGTGTGATGTCTGAGATTCATTGTTCCGCGTTGGCCGGTCATCCCGGAATTTTTGGTACCAGAGACTTGGTTAGTCGGTCCTTTTGGTGGCCTACCTTGTCTCGTGATGTCAGGGAATTTGTGCAGTCCTGCGGGACTTGCTCTCGCTCCAAGCCTTGCTCTCGCTCTAGTGGTTTGTTGATGCCATTGCCTGTGCCCAAGAGACCATGGACCCATATCTCTATGGATTTCATTTCCGACCTCCCTGTTTCTCAGAGACAGACCGTCATCTGGGTGATTTGTGATAGGTTTTCTAAGATGATACATCTTGTGCCATTACCTAAGTTGCCTTCCTCCTCTGAATTGGTGCCTTTGTTCCTTCAGCACGTGGTTCGTTTACACGGCATTCCTGAGAATATTGTGTCTGACAGAGGAGTCCAGTTTGTTTCCAGATTTTGGAGGACCTTTTGTTCTAAACTTGGTGTTCAATTGTCTTTCTCCTCGGCGTTTCATCCTCAGACCAATGGTCAAACTGAGAGAACAAACCAGACATTGGAGACTTATCTAAGATGCTTTGTGTCTGCTGATCAGGATGACTGGGTCTCTTTTTTGCCTTTGGCTGAGTTTGCTCTTAATAATAGGGCTAGCTCTGCCACTTTGATGTCTCCATTTTTCTGTAATTCTGGGTTTCACCCTCGATTTTCTTCGGGACAGACGGAGGCTTCTGTCTGTCCAGGTGTTGACTCTGTTGTGGAGCGTATGCAACAGATTTGGGACCAGGTAGTGGAGAGGTTGTCCCTCTCTCAGGAGAGGGCCCAGCGGTTTGCTAACCGGCATAGGACTGATGGTCCTCGGTTTAAAGTGGGGGACTTGGTCTAGTTGTCCTCAAAAAATATTCCTATGAGAGTGGCATCTCCTAAATTTAAGCCTAGGTTCATTGGACCTTATAAGATCATGGAGATTCTTAATCCTGTTTCTTTTCGTTTGCTTCTTCCAGGGACATTTAAGATCCATAACGTGTTCCACAAGTCCTTGTTGAAGAGGTTTGTTGAGCCAGTGGTTCCTACTGCTTTGCCTCCTGACCCTGTTCTGGTTGAGGGCAATATGGAGTTTGTGGTTGAGAAAATATTGAATTCTCGTTTTTCTAGACGGAAACTCCAGTATTTGGTTAAGTGGAGAGGTTATGGTCAGGAAGACAATTCTTGGGTGTTTGCTTCGGACATCCATGCTAGGAGACTCATCCGTGCGTATCATAGAATTCATCCTGACCGACCTGGTTGCTCAAGTGAGGGTTCGGTGACCCCTCCTCAAGGGGAGGGTACTGTTGTGAATGGACTTGAAATGAGTTCTGAGCAGAGGCTCCCTCTGGTGGTTACAAGCGGTACTGGACTGTCCAGTGAAGATTGTGAGGATTGGGAATCAGGTGTTACTGACTGGCCTTATATAAGGGAGTCGCCTTCCCATCAGGGTTGCCGTGATCAATTGTTCTGGTCTCAATCCTTGATTCCTGTTTCCTTTGTAGCCTGCTGTGTCGTGTCTGCATCTCCTGCTAACAGATAAGACATTTTCTTCTTTTTGTTTTTGTGCTTGATTTTTGCATTTTGTCCTGCACTTCTGTGGGGGCCTTCTGGTCCCCTCCGGGGGCTTTTGCCCTCTCAGTTTAGTTCAGCCACTGATGTTTATACATTTGCTTTTTCCAGTTTTTTCAGTGGCTGCTGTTTTGATTTTGTTACACCAGAGAACTAATTTAGGTGGTAGAGGTCGTGTGATCTCAGGTGTTTTTGAAATTAGTAGAGTTGGTGCTTTTCAGGGTTTTTTTGGGATTGCAGTAAGTTCCCTTCCTATCCTTTTCTATTTAGGTAGTTTGGGCCCCAACGTTTGCTCATACTATTTTCTGTCTGTGTCAGTATTTCTTCTTGTCTAACCGCCATTACATGTTTGGGGGCTTTCTATGTTCTTTGGGGATCTGCTCCGGGGCAGATAGCTTTCCTCTTTCTATCTTTAGGTGTAGTTAGCTTCTCAGGCTGTGACGAGGCGTCTAGGACCAACGTAGGAACGCTCCACGGCTGCCTCTAGTTGTGGTGGTTAGTCAGGGTACTGCAATCTCATAGATTCCAACTGCTCTGGTGTATTGCCTTTTTTACCTGCACTCCTCAGCTACCGAAACATAACACCAAAGGTCATCACTAGGTACTCAAAATGCCCTCTGGGGTATTAAACGCCGTCTTCCATTCATCCGTGCTTAATGCGAATAAGGTTATACGCCCCCCTGAGGTCAAGCTTGGTAAACCAAGTAGCACTTTTCACCCTGGAAAACAGGTCAGAAATCAAGGGTAACGGATATTGATATTTCACAGTGATATTGTTCAAGAGACGATAATCAATACACGACCTTAATAAACCATCCTTTTTGGCCACAAAGAAAAAAACGGCACCCAAGGGTGAAGAGGATGGTCTGATATGACCCTTCTCCAATGACTCCTTGATATAAGACGCATAGCGTCATGTTCAGGTACAGACAAGTTAAAAAGGCGACCTTTAGGGAATTTACTACCAGGCACTAATTCAATAGCGCAGTTATAGCTCCTATGGGGGGGCAAGGATGCAGTTTTACTTTCGCTAAACACATCAGAAAAATCAGTCAAAAAGTCAGGAACATCCTGAGCCTGGGGAGAGGCAGAATAAACAGGAGTGTTGGCATTAACACATTGGTAGCCCCAACTGGTTACAGACACAGATTTCCAATCCAAAACAGGATTATGAGACTGTAACCAAGGGAAACCTAGTACAACAATGTCATGCAGATTATACAGCACCAAAAATTTGCAACTCTCCTGATGATCAGGTTCAACCCTCATTATCACCTGAGTAGAGAACTGGGGTTTATTATCAGCCAAAGGGGTAGAATCAATCCCCAGTAGGGGAATAGACTTCCGTAGGGGTATCAAGGGAAACCACACGTTTAGCAAAATCAAAATCCATCAGGTTAATAGCTGCTCCCGAATCAACAAAAGCCTGAGCAGAAAATGTGGACAGGGAGCAAATCAGGGTAACAGTCAACAGAAATTTAGTCTGAACACATACCAAGACAACTGAGCATGCAAAACGTCTTCCCGCTTATGGCAGACTGAAATAGTGGTGAGAGGCATCACCACAGTAGAAACATAAACCATTGCGTTTTCGAAACTCATGACGCTGTGCCCCAGAAGCCACTCTATCACACTGCATGGGTTCAGAAGCTGGCTCACAAGGCAACACTATTTCACGCATACCTCTACGCTCACGCAAACGTCTGTCACTTTGAATCGCTAATGACATAGAATATTGAGACCAGAGGGAGCAGGGAACCCCACTATAACATCTTTCACATTCTCTGACAGACCCTTCCGAAAAGGGCTGCCAAAGCATCATCATTCCATTTGGTCAGGACTGCCCACTTTTGGAATTTCTGACAGTACAACTCAGCGTCCTCAAGCCCCTGATTTAATGCCAACAAGGTTTTTTCAGCTTGATCAGTGACATTAGGTTCATTGTACAATAACCCCAGAGCCAGAAAAAATGCATCAACATCACTCAAAACAGGGTCCCCAGGTGTCAGGGAAAAAGCCCAATCCTGAGGATCGCACGCAGGAGAGAGATGAAAATTTGAACCTGCTCTGCTGCGTTCCTGAGGACTTAGGTTTTAAGGCAAAAAAACACTTACAGTTATTTTTGAAATTCAGAAATTTAGCTCGATCGCCCAAAACAAATCTGGCATGGGAGTCCTAGGTTCCACAACCGGCAACCCTGCAAGATAGGTAGCAATACTCCGAACCTCAGTGGCAAGCTGATCCACACGGCCAGACAACTGTGCAAACTCCATTGAGAGAAAAAATAATCCTCCTCACCACCCAGAGAAAAAGAGGGAAAAAAATGCAACAAACAGAAAAAAAAATCTCTGACAACTTTTTTTTTTCTTTCCACACTATTTTTCCCTTCTGTGAGTACCATATAGTTTTAGCTTGGCCGGTGATACTGTTATGATTTGGTAGCTGAGGAGAGCAGGCAAAAGCGGCAATACACCAGAGAGGTTGGAATCTATTGGATTGCAGTACCCTGACTAACCACCACAACTAAAGGCAGCCGTGGAGCGTTCCTACGTTGGTCCTAGACGCCTCGTCACAGCCTGAGAGATTAACTTCACCTAAAGATAGAAAGAGGAAAGCTATCTGCCCCGGAGCAGATCCCCAAAGAATATAGGAAGCCCCAAACATGTAATGGCGGTTAGACAAGAGGCAGTACAGACACAGACAGAAAATAGTATGAGCAAACGTTGGGGCCCAATCTGCCTAGAAAGAAAAGGATAGAAAGGATACTCACTGCAATCCAAAAAAACCCTAAAAAATGCCAACGCTTCTAATTGCAAAAACCCTGAGATCACACGACCTCTACCACCTAAATCAGTTCTCTGGTGTAAGAAAACTAAGCTGCAGCCACTGAAAAAAATGGAAAAGGCAAATGAACAAATAACAATGGCTCCAGCGGAACTCAGAGGAGCCCAAGCCCCCCGGGGGGGGGGGAACCTGGCTAACCTCACAGAAAAGCAGAGAATATGCAATTGGTAAGCACAAAAACAAAAAAGAGAAAATATCTTATCTGAGAGCAGGGGAAGAGGCATGACTCAGCAAGCTTCCAAGTGAACAGGAACCACAGTTGAGACAAGAACAATTGATCACCGGCAACCATGATGGGAGGGAACCTCCCTTATATCCAGCCAGTCTGTGATTCCTGATTGCAAATCCTCATTGAATGGTTCAATACTGTTTGTAACCACCAGAGGGAGCTTCTGCTCAGAATTCATTTCTTAAACATTCACAACACTTGCCATTTTATGGACAGTTTTAGTAGAAATGTTCAGAAATATAAAAGTCAAGGATATTTTATTAAAAAATAATAATTGTTTTTATCTTAGCAGATGACTGTACCAGGAGATCAGAGGGACAGCTGACATCTTCAATTTTTAAATCGATGATCTTGAGATCTGCAAGATACAACTGAAGTGAATGCCATTACTCCAGATACATCATCATCCATTCACAGCAAAGATCTGTCACCTGATCCTATTAAACAGGTCCATCTTCTAATTCATTACCGACTACTAAGGGAAATCAAAGTCCCAAAAGAGGCATTAAAAACCAAACTGCTCCTAAAGCAAAGAAGTCATTTTCATGTTCAGAATGTGGGAAATATTTGACATGGAATCATATTTTGTTACTCACCAGAGAATTCACACAGAGGAGAAGCCTTTTTCATATTCAGAATGTGGGAAATGTTTTGTAGATAAATCAGCCCTAAGTAATCATAAGAAAATTCACACAGGGGAGAAGCCTTTTTCCTGTTCAGAATGTGGGAAATGTTTTAACAATACATCAGATTCTGTTAAGCACAAGAGAATCCACACAGGGGAGAAGCCTTTTTTCTGTTCAGAATGTGAGAAATGTTTCAACCGGAAAGCAAATCTTATTAGTCACCAGAGAACTCACACAGGGGAGAAGTCTTTTTCCTGTTTAGAATGTGGGAATGTTTTAACTGGAAAGCACATCTTGTTAGTCACCAAAGAACTCACACAGGGGGAGAAGCCTTTTTCATGTTCAGAAAGTGGGAAATATTTTATTCGGAAATCAGTTCTTAATAGCCACCAGAGAACACACACAGGGGAGAAGCCTTTTTCCTGTTCAGCATGTGGGAAATGTTTTAAACAGAAAGTGCATCTTGATAGCCACCAAAGAGTCACACAGGGGAGAAGCCTTTTTCCTGTTCAGAATGTGGGAAATGTTATACCGGAAAAAACTTACCTTGATAGCCACCAGAGAACTCACACAGGGGAGAATCCTTTTTCATGTTCAGAATGTGGGAAATGTTTTACCCGGAAAGAGCATCTTGTTAGTCATCAGAGCAGTCACACAGGGGAGAATCCTTTTTCATGTTCAGAATGTGGGAAATGTTTTTACAATAAATCAGATTGTGTTAGGCACCAGAGAATCCACACAGGGGAGAAGCCTTTTTCCTGTTCAGAATGTGAAAAATGTTTTAACCGGAAAGCAAATCTTGTTAGTCACCAGAGAACTCACACAGGGGAGAAGCTTTTTCCTGTTCCGAATGTGAGAAATGTTTTAACTGGAAAGCACATCTTGTTAGTCACCAAAGAACTCACACAGGGGAGAAGCCTTTTTTCATGTTCAGACTGTGGGAAATGTTTTAATCGGAAATCGGTTCTTAATAGCCACCAGAGAAACACACACAGGGGAAAAAACTTTTTCCTGTTCAGAATGTGGGAAATGTTTTAACCGGAAAGAGCGTTTGTTAGACATCAGAGCAGTCACACAGGGGAGAAGCCTTATTCTGTTCAGAATGTGGGAAATGTTTTAACCGGAAAAGAGCGTCTTGTTAGACATCAGGCAGTCACACAGGGGAGAAGCCTTTTTTCTGTTCAGAATGTGGGAAATGTTTTAACCGGAAAAGAGCGTCTTGTTAGACATCAGAGCAGTCACACAGGGGAGAAGCCTTTTTCATTTTCTTAATGTGGGAAATATTTTACTTGGAAATCAATGTTAATAAACATCAGAGATATCACATGGGGGAGAAAGCATTTTTTATGTTCATAATGTTGGAATAGTTTTAACCAAAAATTGGATCTTCTTGAAGGGGTTGTGTCTTGTCATTCCTCATGTTTGCTGACAAAAGGATTAAACTAAACTTTAATTACAAATGTAAAGTATACCCATAATTCACCCCTGAAGGTTAGTCAGAAGGTGAGTGGTATATACTGTATTTTCACACATATCTATTCCTGACACTGGAGTATCTTATAAACTTACAAAGTATATAGTTTGAGATCTGGGGTCTGCCAATCTGTGGTAGTTTTCTGACTGTTTCAGATAACTTGATACATGATTTTAGAGTTTTCTTCATCTAGTCTCGCTTGAATAAAGGTCAATATTAAATAAAGTTCTTGATGAGTCGTCTTTTGTGGGCGGTGAAACATGTAGAAATGAGAGGCTTAGAGAGCAAGTGTGTATACGTACCTCACCTGTATACTGAACTGTGAGGTATATGTTTTTTCTATTAGTCACCTTCTGACTAACCTTCAGGGAGTGAATTATGGGTATAGTTTTACATTTGGAATTAATAAAGTTTAGTTTTATCCTTTTGTCAGTGAATCTTCTAATCAAGGGATCATTTTATACAGTATATGTGTGTGTATGTATACTGTATGTATATATATATATATATATATATATATATACACACACACAGTATATATATATTATTTTTTCTTCTCGTGAATCATTCTTCATGTTTGGCCTCATTACAATAAAAACGCTCATACTCCGCTGGCGTGCCGGCTCCACTTCAGTGGTGTTGAGACTCAGTGTCCCGGGGCTTATGTGAGTTTGTTATATCACACGAGCCCTGCACCCATCAGCGGCAGCTTCACTGTTCCCGCCTTTGGACGGTATTGAACATCAACAGGAGCCAGGGCTGCGGCGCTCTCTGACTGCCTCATGATGCTCTATTGTTCAAAAGTGGGGGACAGTGACGTCAGTTCTGATTGGGCACAGGGCTCACATGACATAAAAACTTCAAAAGAGCCCAAGTGCCGACACCGCTGAAACGTTGCCGATGGGAGGTTTGTATAAGTGTTTTTATTTTAACGGGACCAAACATGAGGAATGAGAAGGGATTGTCCAACTAGTGGACAACCTTTTTAACCCTTAACCCCAAGGGTGGTTTGCACGTTAATGACAGGCCAATTTTTACAATTCTGACCACTGTCTCTTTATGAGGCTATAATCTTGAACGCTTCAACGGATCTTCGCGGATTCTGAGAATGTTTTCTCGTGACATATTGTACTTCACGTTTAGTGGTAAAATTTCTTCCATTAACTTGCGTTTATTTTTGAAAAAAACGCAAATATGGCAAAAAATTTAGAAAATTTTGCAATTTTCGAACTTTGAATTTTATTCCTTTAAAACAGAAATATGTCACACAAAATAGTTAAGAAATAACATTTCCCACATGTCTACTTTACATCAGCACAATTTTGTAACCAAATTTTTTTTTTCTTAGGAATTTATAAAGGGTTAAAAGTTGGACAGCGATTTCTCATTTTACAACAAAATTTAGAAAGCCATTTTTTTTTAGGGACCACCTAATTTGAAGTCACTTTGAGGGGTCTATATAGCAGAAAATACCAAAAGTGACACCATTCTAAAAACTGCACCCTCTAGGTACTCAAAATCACATTCAAGAAGTTTATTAAACCCTTCAGGTGCTTCACAGGAGCTGAAGCAACGTGGAAGGAAAAATGAATATTTAACTTTTTAGCCACAAAAATGATCTATTACAACTTTTTTTTTATTTTCACATGGGTAAAAGAAGAAAATGGACAGATAAAGTTGTGCAATTTCTCCTGAGTACGCCAATAGCCCATATTGGGGGGAAAACCACTGTTTGGGCACACGGCAAAGCTCGTAAGGGGAAGGAGCGCCGTTTGACTTTTTCAAACTTAAAATGGCTGGAATTGAGATTGGACGCCATGTTTTGTTTGGAGAGCCCTGATGTGCCTAAACAGTGGGAAACCCCCACAAGTGACCCATTTTGGAAACTAGACCCCTAAGGAACTTATCTAGATCTGTTGTGAGCATTATGAACACCCCAAATGTTTCACAAAAGTTTCTAATGCCTGGGTGTGAAAAAAAAAAAAAAAAAAAAAAAAAATTTTCCACAAAAATGATTTTTTAGTCCCAAGTTTTTGATTTTTCCCAAGGAAATTGGACCCCAAAGTTGCTGTCCAATTTGTCCTGAGTACGCTGATACCCATATGTGGGGGGGGGAAACTGTTGGGTGCACGACAGGGCTTGGAAAGGAAGTAGTAACGTTTTGGAATGCAGACGTTGATGGGGGTCATGTTCCGTTTGCAGTGCCCAGATGTGCCTAAACAGTGGAAACCCCCCACAAGTGACCCATTTTGGAAACTAGCCCCCTAAGGAGCTTATCTAGATCTTTGGTGAGCACTTTGAACTCCCAAGTGCTTCACACAAGTTTATAATGCCGGGCATGAAAATAAAAAACCCTATTTTTTTCCCACAAAAATTATCTTTTAGTCACAAAATTTTTTATTTTTCCAAGGGTAACAGGGAGAAATTGGACCAAAAAAGTTGATGTTCAATTTGTCCTGAGTACGCTGATACCCCATATGTTGGGGGGAACCATGTTTGGGCGCACAGCAGAGCCGGAATGGAAGGAGCACCATTTGACTTTTTCCAAACAAAATTGGCTGGAATTGAGATTGGACACATGTTGCATTTGGAGAGCCCCTGATGTGCTAAACAGGGGAAACCCCACAAGTGACCCATTTGGGAAACTAGACCCCTAAGGAACTTATTAGATCTTTGTTTGAGCAATTTGAACCCAAGTGTTCACACAAGTTTATAAGTAGAGCCGTAAAATTTAAAAAATCATATTTTTTTCCACAAAAATGATCTTTTCACCCAATTTTTATTTTCCAAGGGTAACAAGACTCCAAATGTTGTTGTGCAATTTGTCCTGAGTACGCTGATACCCCATATGTGGGGGGTAAACCACTGTTTAGGTGCATGGCAGAGTTTGGAAGGGAAGGAAGCGCCGTTCGACTTTTTCAACACAGAATTGGCTGGACGCCATGTCGTGTTTGGAGAGTGTAACGGGTCTGGGAGGCGGAACCTCTGAGCTTTATTATACAAGGAGGCTTTTCCTTGTAAAGGAGCGGGGTGGCCCCCCGGGGAGACGGACAGGAAGTCAGGGGCAAGTGACAGGGGACAGTCTTGGATAGACAGGCAGGTAGTCCGGCAAGTGACCGGGGGCAAGTCTCTGGAAGGACAGGCAGGTAGTCAGGCAAGTGACCGGGGCAGTCTCTGGGAAAGGACAGGCAGGTAGTCACGGCAAGTGCCCGGGGGGCAGTCTCTGGAAGGACAGGCAGGTAGTCACGGCAAGTGACCGGGGCAGTCTCTGGAAGGACAGGCAGGTAGTCACGGAAAAGTGACGGGGCAGTCTCTGGATGGACAGGTATATACGACCTAAGATGGTGGAGCCTCCTGGTAGGTAGCAGGCAGATGACAGATGAACCCCCCAAAAGTGAGCAGGCGAGAGTCTCTGGAATAGCGATGGTCCGCATGTGACGTCCGAACCTCCGGGTAGGTCTGCAGGCAGATGGCAGATGAAGCCCCAAGTGAGCAGGCGAGAGTCTCTGGAATAGACGATGGTCACGCTGTGACGTCCGAACCCCGGGTAGGTCTGCAGGCAGATGGAGATGAGCGCCCCCAAGTGAGCAGGCGAGATTCTCTGGAATAGCCGATGGTCACCCCGGTGACGGCCGAACCTTCAGGTAGGTTGCGGACAGGTAGCAGACAGCAAACTGGCAGGAGACAGGCAGGTAAAAGGTAACGGAACCTGAGGGTTGAAGCAGAGTAAAAAGTGCAACAACATTGCTCGGGCACCTCCATTAAGGAGGGAGTACTTTATATAGGGTGGAGTCCTCCGGCATTGGCCGGGGACCTTTTTTGAAAGATGCGCGCGGCCCCTTTAAGAGGGGGGAGCGGCGGGGCGCGCGCCCTAAGTCCAGCAGCAGGGGAAGGAGCGCGCGACCCCAGCAGGACGGGAAGGAGGACGCCGAGCGTGGGTAAGGGGGGCGACGTCCCTGCCTGGCAGAGGACGCTGGCGCAGGGGAACAGCGTCCCTGCCTGGCAGAGGGCAGGGACGCCGGCGCTACAGTACCCTTTTTTTAGGCCAGAAAGAAATTTAGCTAGGATGAGAGGGGCATGGATGTTCTCCCGAGGCTCCCACGTTCTCTCCTCAGGACAAACCCCTTCCAATCCACCAGAAAATAGGTCTTTCTTCCTACCCTTTTAGTGGCCAAAATGTTCTCTACCTCAAATTCGTTCTCAGCAGGACAGTGGAGCAGGAGGTGTACCCGTAGACTTGACAAAAGAGTTAAGTACCACCGGTTTGAGGAGAGTACATGGAAGGAGTTGGAATCCCCAAATTGGCCGGGAGTTTCAATTTATAGGACACTGGGTTGATCTGACTGATGATCTCAGAGGACCGATGAACCGAGGACCCAACTTGTAGGAAGGAATCTTGAGCCGAACATACTTGGACGAGAGCCAGACCTTATCCCCAGGACGGAATTGAGGGGGATCAGAGTTTCTTGTCAGCATGTCTCTTCATGCGCTGGATGACAGAATGAGTGCGGACCGGGTACTCTCCCATATGGAGGAGAATTCGTTTAACCAGGGATTCCGCAGCTGGATTGTCCACAGAGATGGAAATAGGTACAGGGATCCGAGGATGTTGACGAAGACTACAAAAAACGGAGACTTGGAGGAAGATTCGCTCTGTGATTGTTGTACGAAAATTCGGCCAAGGCAGGAGATCCACCCAGTCAGAATGGTGGGCATTAACGAAGTGCCGGAGATAACTGGTCAGAATCTGATTGATTCGCTCGACTTGACCATTGGGGCTGTGGGTGGTAAGCGGAGGAGAAATCCAGGGTGACGTTTTAGCAACTTACAAGTGGCTCTCCCGAAAGTGAGGTGAACTGTACCACGATCCGACACAATGTGAGAGGCAGACCATGAAAACAGAAGATGTGGGGATAAAGTCTTTAGCCAACTCGGGGCAGACGGAAGCCAGGCAGGGGAATGAAGTGAGCCATCTTGGAAATCGGTCTACGACCACCCAAATAACCGTACAACCAGCAGAGACGGGAAGATCCGTTATGGGAGTCCATGGCTATATGCTGCCAGGGGGCAGCGGGTACAGGAAGCGGGAGAAGACGGCCGGCAGGCAGGTGTCTCGGAACTTTGTTGCGGGCACAGGGGGCACAGGCAGAAACAAAGTCTATACTCCTTGTGCAGGGTGGCCACCCGTAAAAGCCGGGTAATGAGCTGGAGGGTCTTTTTCCGACCAGGTGGCAGCTAGTTTAGACGAATGACCCCAGTGGAGGATCCTCTCCCGATCAGGTACCGATACGAAGTCTTACCAGGAGGGAGACGATTTAGATCACGGGAGCCACCTGCATCACTCTGGCGGGATCGATGATATGTTTAGGTTCCTCCTCGAGATCGACACAGGGAAAAACCGGGACAAGGCATCCGCCTTGATGTTCTTGTCGGCTGGGCGAAAGTGTAAAAGAAAGTCGAAGCGGGCAAAAAAAAGGACACCGGCTTGGCGAGGGTTAAGTCTTGGGCATGCTGGAGAAGCCCAGATTCTTGTGGTCAGTGTAAATGATTAGGATGAAGAGCCC
>JARQOD010009078.1:0-32908 GCA_033576555.1 Oophaga sylvatica | reverse complement strand
CTGGGTAATTATTTGCTTCATTTGATGTCTGTTACTATTTGACTTTATTGTTATTTTGACCATCATACTTTGTATATCCCTGCCCACCTTTTTGTGTACAATGCCGCACTTTATGTGGGCTGAGGTAGACTGTGGTTACGGTGATACTATATATTCTTTGGTCAGGTCATGTAATTGATACTATTTACCATTTTAGTACAGGTCACATTTGTTGCTTTGTAGAGGTCATGTTCATCTCATTTGCCCTATTTTCACTATGTGTATTTGGGTGTCACGCGGTCTTATGATATGTGTACGATGTCAGTAAACTATTCTTAAAAGAACAACACTCTATACAACATATAGATTAGCAACATCAGCATGTAAATATAGAATAGATTTACCTGACACGATATCCGTTGAACTCAGGGTTAATCTTGAGGACTTGATACACTGTCACAGGAAAGAGGAGGACCGGGGGTCTAACCTGACCCTAAACTGGGGTCCTAACTAATCCCTCACCTTGGAGGTACTGATAATGGTTCAGAGGTCCAAGTCTCCAGCCTAACCCTGTCTCCTATCAGTCCCTGAACCCTGTAATCAGTCCTAAGAAGGATACTGATTACCACCAAAGGGATATGGGCTGATCTCTGCTAAATACACAGATTAGACATATAAGACAGACTGGAGAAAACACAGACTTGCATACACACTCAAACACAGAAGGAACATAAATGATCTGGGATATTAAACTCTAAGCAAGGTGAGCTTAAAACAACTAAGGAGCTCTTTAACTTAAGTCTATACAGATACAATCCTATCTGTGGTCTGCATGAAGAATTTCACTGGCAACTCCCAACACAGACAACCAGAGATTTAAAGGAAACCAATCAACAAATAATTAATTGCAGCCGGGAGAAACTGCACCCAGTCCCAGAACTGAGCACAGACAGAATTAACTCCCTAACTGCCAAACACAAAGAAACAGCAACTCAGCTGTGAGAAGTCAGAATGTGCAACCGCGACGATCTTCGTGGCGATGCACACATGACATTGGGTCACATTTCCCTTCCTTGCCTTTTTTCTGATTTTTTTAATCAATAACATTTTGTATTTTGTGGACTTTGCGACTGCATTTTTTCTTTGTTGCAATGAACAAGGATGTACACTGTGGGCAACGAGATGATATGGGCAGCGTCCACCACCATCTTAGAGAAGGGCATTGCAGTGATTGGCTTGCTTTGGGGGGCGTCATAGTGTCTATAACAGCCCTCACCGCCGTCCGCCATTTTACTTCTGCCGATCTTAACAGTAGGGAGAGGTTGCTGATGCTGTTTATCAGTAGGGAGAGATTTAGGGCTGGAAACAGAAGGTCTTATGTGCTTGTGCTGATAGCAATTGAGCTGTACAGTTACTGTGCAGTGACAGGGGAGGATTTTCTTGTGTGCAGCAGCAGAACTGGTTATTAGTCTGCCTGCCAGTGACAGGAGGATTTTCTTGTGTGCAGCAGCAGAGCTGGTTATTAGGCTGCCTGAAAGCTGTATTGCTGTGTGTACACTGCTGTGCAGACTGCTTTTTACACAGGACTAATACTTTTATTCTTTTTTTTCTGCACAGTTACCGAGCGTTCATTTTTTCCCACACCGTATAGAGCTGTACGCTCCTCACACACTACCGTGTACCGACTGGTATCACGGACAAATACATGCTGACTATCTGTGTGTGACTCTGAAAATATATACTATATACACCTGGTATCTTCTGATAAAGTACCCTTTTTCTGCTTTTTATATTCTGGTCTAATCCATACTGAGCCTTAGAGCGTCTGTGTGTGACTCCGGAAATATATACTCTATACAATTGGTATCTTCTGATACAGTACCCTTTTTCTGCTTTTATATTCTGGACTAATCCATACTGAACCTGTGAGCGTCTGTGTGTGACTCCGGAAATATATACAGAGATTAGAATTTTCCCCTTCACCGTATACAGCTGTACGCTTCTGATACAGTAGCATATATCTGCTGGTATTTTTGGTACATTTTCCCAAACATGAGAAAGTATGGTGGAAGAGGCCACGGATTTGGGCGGGGGGGGGGGGGCAGCTGATACTGATGGTGGTGGTGGTGCATCTGCTGGTAGTGCCAAAAGCACAATAGCACCTAAGGCAGGAGGTGTTGAGCCTGCGTCATCGTCTGGCTCCAGAAGGCCTGGAAGGCTCCCTTTTCTGGGAGTAGGTAAACCGCTTTTAAAACCAGAGCATCAGGAACAGGTTTTGGCTTACATTGCCGAAACAGCCTCCAGCTCTATCGCCTCCTCTTTTGAAGTTTCAAAAAATGCAAGCACTGAGTCGTGCAGTGCAGGCTCCTGGTCAGGAACAACACCTTTCCTTGTGTCCTTCACCCCCACCAAAAGTGAGGGATGCGGCAGGCCACACTTCAGATTACTCCATGGAGCTCTTTTCACATACCATGCCTGGGTTAGCAAGTCAAATCCTGAATTGCTCAGTCCCAGAAGAATCTGACATGGAGTGCACTGATGCACAGCCACTTCTATATGATTCTGCTGGTACATTCACCCAGAGCACTACATTGCCCACGCAGTTTACTGAGCCAGAATCTGACCCTGATGAAACTCAGGTGCCCCTTCTGACACAGAGGAAGGTGCAAATGAAATTGAAGAGGAGGTGATGGATGACCCAGTTGTTGACCCGGATTGGCATCCATTGGGGGAAGAGGGTGCCGCTGGCAATAGCTCAGAAGAGGAGGAGGATCTGCAGCAGGCATCGACATCGCAGCTGTTGTTATCTGGCCCGTAGCAGTCCAAAAATGTGTTAAAAAAAACAAAAAGAGTTGCAGGACAGCTTGGCCAGATGGTCAAATTAGCACAGCGTGCAAGCCCTGAAAATTTATCCCATAGTAGGAAGAGTGCAGTGTGGCACTTTTTTGACCAAAATCCTATTGATGAGGCAAAGGTTATCTGTAAGAAGTGCGGAAGGACCTTTAGCTGAGGGAAAAATCTCCGAAATTTGAATACCAGTTGCATGCTTAGACATTTAATCAACATGCACTTGCAAGCATGGACGACTGCAAAACCTCAGGTAGCACATGTGCACCTGCTCCGACTGAAGGTAACCAGCAACGCTACATCGCTTCCCTCACTGTAAGCCCACCGGTTAGCACACCACCAGCAAGAAATGTTGAGGTGTCGTCGCAAGGCCAAAGCAGTCAGGGAATCACATTGTTTTTGCAACCAAAGACTGAATCTAGGCCATCACCACCACCACCACCATCACCAAACCCCTCTCAGTCAGCCATGTCCACCGCTAGTTCCCCCATATGCAGCTCTCAAGTCCAGCTCACCCTAGCAGACACTCTGAGTAGGATAAGAAAGTACTCATCACTGACTTTGAACGCCTACATTGCCAAACCGATCTCATTAGAGATGATGCCCTTCCGTTTGGTTGAAAGTGCAGCGTTCCGAGAGCTCATGGCCTACACTGTCCCATGCTATGACCTACCCAGTCGGCATTTCTTTTCTAGAAAAGCCATCCTTGCCCTCCACCTGCATGTGAAAGACCGCATTGTCCATGCACTCAAACAATCAGTGAGTGGAAAGGTGCACCTCACAACAGATGCATGGGCTAGTAGGCATGGCCAGGACTGTTATGTGTCCATCACTGAGTTCTGGGTTAATATAGTGGATGCAGGGTCCACAGGGGACAGCAGCGGTGAGACAGTGCTGCCTAGCCCACGGTATAGGCAACAGTTGGCTGTAGGCGTTCGAACCTCCTCCTCCTCCAGAAGCGAAAGCTCGTGTCGACAGAGCGCAGTCGCACGAGCTCTCCATCCGCAGCTGCCAGTGTTGCACATGAGGTGTCCCACTATCGAACAGCTAGTGGTAAGCGTCAGCAGGCTGTTTTAAAGATGATGTCTTTGGTTGACAACAGACACACCGTGGAGGTACTGGCCGACTACTTGTAGCGAGAAACAGTCATGGCTGGGAAGTCTACATCTTGAGCCAGGCAAGGCAGTCAGTGATAACGGCTGTAATTTTGTGGCGGCCATAGCCCTGGCAAAACTCAGACACATACCTTGCCTTCTTCACTCCTTGAACCTGGTGGTGCAGTGCTTCATAAATAATTATCCGGAGTTAACAGCCCTGCTCCATAAGGTGCGAAGACTGTGCTCGAACATCCGTCGCTCGCCTGTAGACTCCAGTCGTGTGCACAGGCTGCAGCAATCGCTCCACCTCCCCAAGCACCGCCTAATCATAGACGTTGCAACAAGGTGGAACTCCACCATGCACATGGTTGAGAGGCTGTGCGAACAGAGGCAGGCTGTAATGCATTTGTGGGAGGATACACGGGCAGGCAGTTTGAGGGCAGACATCAAGTTGTCGGGTGTGCAGTGGTCAAAGCTGAAAGACCTCTGTAAAGTCCTTCAGTGTTTTGAGGAATGCACACGGCTGGTAAGCGCAGACGACGTCATCATAAGCATGAGCATCCCACTTATGCGTCTGCTCATGCAAACTATGACGCACATTAAGGATCAGGCGTCTGCAGTGGAGGAGGAAGAGGAGGAGGAGGAGGGAAGCCTTGATGACAGTCAGCCATTTTCTGCTCAGGGAACTGTCCTGGACGAGGTGGAGGAAGAAGAGGAAGAGGAGAAGGAGGATGAGGGGGATCATAATTTTGGGGAGGAAGATACTTCTCAGGAGGCAAGAGAAAATGTTGGCTTGCCAAGGTCAGGTCCAGGGATTGTGCGTGACTGGAGGGATGTGGATTTGGCAGAAAGTGCTCCTCCACCCACCACTGGCAGTGCATCATTGACACCTGGAACATTGGCCCACATGTGTGTTTATGTCTTGTGGATCCTAAAAATGGACCCCAGCATTGCCAAAATGATGAAGGATGGCGACTACTGGTTGGCCAGCATCCTCGATCCACGCTATAAAGGCAAATTACAGAACATCATGCCACAGGAGAACCTAGAGTTAATATTGGCGAACAAGCAACAACTCTTGTAAACCGTTTGTTAGAGGCATTCCCAGCACACAGCAGCGGTGCAGGTTCTACCACGAGCCGTACTGGGCAACATGCAAGAGGTGTTCGTGGTGCACACAGCCGAAGTGGCATTGGAGACAAGGGTTTCATGACCATGTTGTGGACTGATTTCTCAAGCGCTCACACGACTGGTAATACTGAATCGATTAAAACAGACAGGAGACAGCAGTTTTCAACTATGGTTCAAAATTACCTCTCCTCCCCTATTGATGTTCTCCCTCACAGTTCATTCCCCTTTGACTACTGGGCCTGTAAACTGGACACCTGGCCTGAATTGGCACAATATGCCTTACAGGAGCTTGCTTGCCCTGCTGGTAGTGTGCTATCAGAAAGAGTCTTCAGTGCTGCTGGATCAATCCTGACAGAAAGAAGGACTCGGCTGTCGACCCAAAATGTTGATGATCTCACCTTCATTAAAATGAATCATGCCTGGGTTTCAAAGGATTTTGTCCCACCTTCCCCTGATGACACATAGGTTGCCAGCAAAATGGCTCGCTTTGTCCTCCTCTTCCTCCTACTTCTCCAATTCCTCCATTTGCAGCTGCTGAACGTCCAGCCTACACCTCAACATATGCCAGTTTTTGCACCTCTGTAACTGGGCTGAACCCCCCCAGGGCCGGCGTCACCACCTGGCGCACCCGGGCAAGTGCCAGTGCCCTGAGCAGGTAGGGGGGCCCACTCGTGGGCGACGGCACTGGCACAGGGCCCCTAATAGTACGCCGGTGTCTCTGATGGTGGGGGGGCCCACTCACCATCAGAGACACCGGCATACTATGAGGGGCCCTGTGCCAATGCCGGCGCCCACGAGTGTGCCCCCCTGCTTGCTCAGGGCTTCAGCACTTGCAATACTTACCTCTCCCTGCTCCACCGCTGTGACGTCTTCCGCTTTTCCTGACAGTGACATTCAGGTCAGACAGCGCGATGATGTCACGTCTGTGCGCCCTCTGCCTGAACAGTCACAGTGCAGAGAGCTGGAAGATGGTGACGCTGAGGAGTCCAGAGTAGAGCAGTGCCCAGCGAGGAGAGGTATTTCTTTTTTTTTTAATGTTTGGAGCAATATATGGGGAGCATTATACACTGGAGCATCATATACGGGGCCCATTACACATTGGAGCATTATCAATGGGGCCCATTATATATGAGCATTATATAGGCCCATCATACACTGGAGCATTATAAATGGGACCCATCATACACTGGAGCATCATATACGGGGCCCATTATACACTGGAGCATTGTAAATGGGGCCCATCATACAATGGAGCATCATATACGGGGCCCATTATACACTAGAGCATCATATGGGGCCCATTATATATGGAGCATTATATAGGCCCATCATACACTGGAGCATCATATACGGGGCCCATTATACACTGGAGCATTGTAAATGGGGCCCATCATACACTGGAGCATCAAATACGGGGCCCATTATACACTAGAGCATCATATGGGACCCATTATATATGGAGCATTATATAGGCCCATCATACACTGGAGCATCATCCATGCTGCCCATTATACACTGGAGCATTATAAATGGGGCCCATCATACACTGGAGCATCATATACGGGGCCCATTATACACTGGAGCATTATAAATGGGGCCCATTTTATATGGAGCATTATATAGGCCCATCATACACTGGAGCATCATCCATGGGGCCCATAATACACTGGGGCATATATGGAGCATTATATAGGCCCATCATACATAGAGCATCATCCATGGGGCCCATAATACACTGGAGCATTATAAATGGGGCCCATCATACACTGGAGCAACATATACGGGGCCCATTATACACTGGAGCATTATAAATGGGGCCCATTTTATATGGAGCATTATATAGGCCTATCATACACTGGAGCATCATCCATGGGGCCCATAATATACTGGGGCATTATAAATGAGGCCCATCATACACTGGAGCATCATAGATAGGGCCCATTATACACTGAAGCATCATATGGGGCCCACTATATATGGAGCATTATATAGGCCCATCATATACTGGACCATCATCCATGGGGCCCATCATACACTGGAGCATTATAAATGGGGCCCATCATACACTGGAGCATCATATACGGGGCCCATTATACACTGGAGCATTATAAATGGGGCCCATTTTATATGGAGCATTATACAGGCCCATCATACACTGGAGCATCATCCATGGGGCCCATAATACACTGGGGTATATATGGAGCATTATATAGGCCCATCATACATAGAGCATCATCCATGGGGCCCATCATACACTGGAGCATTATAAATGGGGCCCATTATACACTGGAGCAACATATACGGGGCCCATTATACACTGGAACATTATAAATGGGGCCCATTTTATATGGAGCATTATATAGGCCCATCATATACTGGACCATCATCCATGGGGCCCATAATACACTGGAGCATTATAAATGGGGCCCATCATACACTGGAGCATCATATACGGGGCCCATTATACACTGGAGCATAATTTGGTGCTACCCATTGAGGTATTTTATTAATAAAGTATTTTGCTTAGGGTCTTATATATGATTTTGGCTTTGAAGCCCTATGGATTATCATTTCTTGATTATTATCAGATTCTCTTGTTCTCTCATCTACCTTTTGAAAGATAATGTTGTCAGAGAGAGAAGAGAAGAATTTTCTGGACCCATTACTTTTGCTTAGAAAGATTCCCGGTAAATATCTGGATAGTTAAAATCTCCCACTATCGCTATGTCTTACTTTTTTGAAAACAGAGCCATGTCATGTAAAAAGAATTCATCCATATCTACAGTCTGTCCAGGTGGCCTATAGTAGATACCTACAATAGTGTCCTTTCTGTTCTTCTCTCCTTGTATTCTTACCCAAACAGTTTCTACAGAGCTTCCAGTCTTTGAAGCATGGATCTTTGTGAAGATATATGTTTTCCTAATGTAAAATGCAACACCTCCTCCCCTCTTGTTAATCCTGTTTCTAATAAATAAGTTGTAACTACAGATGAGTGAACACGAATCGTAAAGTTCGAAGTCCGTACCGAACACCTGCTGTTCACGCATGAACATCGAAAACGGACTTCACCAGGAAGTCCATGTTACTGTTCAGGTTCAGCACCCTGAACACCGGGTGTTTATCGTACTGTTATGTGAATGACAGTGCGGCAAACTCTGCTTCTGATTGACGGTAAATCATTATCGCCGGTCAGACAGCCGCGGTTCCATCACTGTCAAATGACAGTGTGAGCCAGCAGCTGTGATTGGAGGTAAAAAGTTTACCTCTGATCACTGGCTTTGGCTGATGGGACTATTGCTCCCATCAGCCTACACCTGCCTCTAATAACAGCGGCAGCAGGAATGGCTGATAGGAGTATTCATCAGCGGGCACCTGCACTTTAAATAAATATTTAAAAAAAAAACTGTGTGGGTTCCTCTGTATTTTTGATAACCAGCCAGACAAAACTGACAGCTGGGGGCTGCAACCCTCAGCTGTCAGCATTAGCAATGTTGGTTATCAAGAATGTAAGGGTTGTTTTTTTAATTAATTGCTAAAGCAGACAGCTGGGGGCTGGCATTCTCAGGCTTGTAATGGGCTATTAATATTGCCCCTCAACCTAAATATAGCAGCCCGGAGCTGCCCAGAAAAGGTTCTTTGCCTGGCTCTTCCCACTTGCCTTGTAGTGGTGGGAAGTGGGGTTCATATTTGTGGGTTGATGTCACCCTTGTATTGTCCAGTGACATTACAAGCACGGCTTAATAATGAAGAAGTGTCTATAAGACACCTATCCATTACTAATCCTATAGATGTTTTGTAAATAAACATACAGCAAGTATAAAGTCTTTTATTTGAAATAAAAGCAAACCACACTTTTCCTTTTTTATTTAAAAATAACAAACAGTTATACTCACCTAACCCATATTCCATTGAATCCCTCATCTCCTGTAATAAAACAAAAATAAAAAACAACAATATCCCTCAACTGTCTGACGCCGCAATCCATGTCTGGGGATTATTAGTTATCAACCTGGACAGTGCCAAGATGCGACTGTCCAGGCTGAGAACCACTGATGAATGAGTTGCTTCGAGTGCAGCATCAGTGAGCAGTGGTGACCTCATCGAGGTTATCGCAGGTCACTGAGGCTGCATTCCCAACAGGGCTAATGAACTGCAGTGACCTGCCTCCGGTGAGATCACCGCTAGCCAGTGAGAAAAAGTCTTGGGTGCAGAAGTGAGTTCACTGCAGTGAATTTGAACTGCTGTGAACTCGACTCATGAGACTTTTTCTTATTATGCTAGCAGTGATCTCACCGGAGGAAGGTGACTGCAGTTCATTGGCCTGGATGGAATGCAGCCTCAGTGACCTGCAGTAACCTCTATGAGGTTAAATAAAAAAGGAAAAGTGTGGTTTGTTTTTATTTCAATTAAAGGACTTTATACTTGCTGTGTGTTTATTTACAATATAACTATGGGATTAGTAATGATAAGCATCTTATAGATGCCTCTCCATTACAAAGCTGTGGGCTTGATGTCACCACACAATATAAAGGTGACATCAACCACACAAATATGCATCCCACTTGCCACCTCTACAGGGTAAGTGGTAAGAGCTGGGCAAAGCGCCAAATTTGGCACATCAAATTGATATGCCTTTTCTGGGTAGCTGTTATTTTTAGGCTGGAGAGCCAATATCCATGGCCCCTTACCAGCCTGAGAATACCATCCCCCAGCTGTCTGCTTTAGCTAGGCTGATTGTAAAAAATGGGGATCATAAACCGTTTTTTTTTTTTAATTATTTATTTAAATAATAAAAAAAGCATGGGGACCCCTCTATTCTTGATAACCAACCTTGGTAAAGCTGACAGTTGAGGATTGTAGCTCCCAGCTGTCAGTTTTTCCTGGCTGGTGATCAAAAATACATGGGAACCCATGTCATTTTTTTAAAATTATTTATTTAGCGCACAGGTACGGCTGATGAATATTCCCAACTGTTATCAGCGGCAGCAGGCGTCAACTGATGGTAGCAGCAGTCCCATCAGTTGACACCAGTGATCGGAGGTAATCTTTTTACCAGTGCCTGTTTCCAGTTCTCTGGAAACAGGCACTTTCTTACCGGTATAACCGGTTTTTGCATGTTTTTGTAGCTGAATTTTTACTGATTTTCATTAAAGAATTTGGATTTTATGTCTTGGAGCTGGATTATTTCTTCAATCTCCTCGTTACAAAGATGTCTAACAGAGATGTGCATTCCGTGCTCAGGACATCGTGGACCTTATATGTTGGACTTATTGGGGTGAGCTGAAACACATTTTTTCTTGATGCATAGAGTGGTGACTGAACCCATGCCGGCGTTGCCCCTGTGACTGAAACCCAAACATGAGACGGGAATAAAGTTCATTTTCTCCCCGCAGTGTTCGGAGAAATACAGGTGCTGGGCAGGTTAGTAACGCTATTAACCTGCAGATTAACCTCAAAACTGCAGGTTCATAGAGTTTTCTACTGTTGACAGCCTCCCTTTAAGTAGCTGAAATGGCACTTGCCATTTATACCCAGACTACCAAAGCAGCAAATGATTATTGCAAGTGTCTATTCATAGTTAGTATTGATTAACTACAATAGAAATAAAATATATGCTTAGATAATCAATAGGCTCAGACCCAAAGTAATGCCTGTTAGCACTTTACTTCATTACCACAAAACAGTGTGATTTCTGGAAACGATAGGCAGTATTCTGCTGTGCTGCTTTGTTCTTTAATGAAGTCTTACTTAATAAAATTACGATTCATGCCAGGGGTCTATTTAATTTAATAGTACTTTCCCTCCTCCATAGCATGAGGTCCTCAGGAGAAGGAAGGCAGCACTGCCCCTCTTAGCTTGTGTCATACAATTGTTTAAACAGGTGTCATATATATTTATAGAATCACTAGACCGCATGGAAAACAGAAAATCTGATCGAAATAAAACCAGAAAAGCAAAATTTAAGGGTCTGTGCACACGTTGCGGATTCCTAACGTTTTTGCCGCGGTTTTTCGTGGCGGAAACGCAGTGATACTGTGGCAAAACCGCTTGCACAACACAACTCATTATGGCCTATGGGATTCCGCAATGCTGTGCACATGCTGCGGGTTTTTCGCATCGATTCCGCCGCCATAGAAATGCATTGAACCGATTACTTTCCGCATGTGGCTGTGCCCACCATGCGCAAAGTAAGCGGTTCATGTGCTGATGGTACCCAGGGTCTGGAGGAGAGGAGACTCTCCTCCAGGCCCTGGGTACCATAGCCATGTAAAAACAATAATTAAAATAAAAAATTGTGATATTCTCACCTTCTGGGGGCCCCCGCAGCCTTCCTGCCTCTCAGCGACGCTCCTGGCCAATCCCGTTCCCAGTACTGCATTGCGAGAATCACCCCAGATGACGTAGCGGTCTCACTTGATGCTACGTCATCGGGGTGATTGTCGCAAAGGACGCCTGGGAACGGGATTGGCCGGGAGCGTCGCTGAGAGGCGGGAAAGCTTCGGGGGCCGCCGGAAGGTGAGAATATCATTATTTATTATTTTTTAAATTATTTTTAACATTAGATGTTTTTACTATTGATGCGACATAGGCAGCATCAATAGTAAAAAAGTTGGTCACATTTGTCAAACTCTTGTTTGACTCGTGTGACCAACCTGTCAGATAGCTTGTAAAACGCTAGCATTCTGCAAGCTAATTCCGCTTGCAAAACGCTAGTGTTTAGCGGGAATACGCATACCTATAATATGCGTATTTCCCGCGGCAGGGAGGTGCGGAATTGCCACAGAAATTTCCATGGCAATTCCGCAACGTGTGCACATAGCCTAATGGTTTTCATATGCAGATGTAAAATTATTTTTCAGAAAAGTGATTGCCCGCAGTGTTCAGAATGTATTTTCTTTAGGATTACTAATAAATTCATTATTGGCAGAGAGATTACTTTAATTTGAAAACTATTTTTTTTTATTTTAATATGTGTACTTTTTTTTTACAAATTATTTTCTGAAAATGTCTTCACAATGAGCAAAGCTCTTGGTTTCTGAAGTAGAGTTCCGATAAAAGTGCTATTAAGTGGATGGAGGGTGTGGAGACAGATGTTAGGAGGGATCAAATTCTGGGGAAAATTTAGGAAGGGAGAAAAAGAAATAGTTAAATTAGTGAGGTGAGGTGATAGTCAAAGTTATATAAATTCAACAAAATTCCAAGGCAAAAGTGCATATAGAGAAAGAAATGTGCATGGTATAATTAAATGTAGTCAACCTTGTCAGTGCACAATGGACAATACAAAGAAAAAGGACAAATCGGAAATTAGAAAACAATTCATAAAAGAGGACTGAGGCACACGGCAGTATAAAGTGCAAATGCAATTAGTAGTCCAAGAGAGGGCTGAAGTATGCAGCAATACAAAATAATCAGACATATATCACAACAAATGATGATTAGCTCAAATATATACAGTATGCTCAATGGCAAACAATCGTAAATACTGATATATGTCGCTGCAAACAAAATACAGTTTAAAAAAATGCCCAAAGTGCGCCCAGTCAATACCTTATGCCCGTATGTGCAGGATACCCAGGATGCGCCCAGGGCTGCCGTGTGCCTCAGTCCTCTTTTATGAATTGTTTTCTGCATTTTGCATTTTATATTTACCTATGCATTGCATTTTGTACTGCTGTGTGCCTTAGCCCATTCATGAATTTTTTTTGTATTTGCACTTTATATATATGCACATAATATTCAAATGTTAAGATTTTATCTATTTATTCATTTTTGTGGTCTACAAATTTTTCAGATGATATCATATTTTATGAATCTATAAAGCCACACTATATCTATGTTCAATATATCAGTGTATTTGATCCACAGTGTTGCCCCGTCTTTTGGTGTTTTGTTCCCACCCCTTTCTTTAGTTCTTTGGATTTTGAAATAAACAATTGTTTTATTTGAATATTGAATGTTTCTTTCGTTTTTTTTCGTCGTGGATTAAGGTTATATAAATGTATTTTAGGGCATGCTTAAAACTGTGGATACTGGGAATTAACCAGATTGTTCGATGCAGTGCATTCCAGAAAATTGGCACAGCCCAAGAGAAGTCCTGGAGACTGGAGTGGGACGTTCACATTACAGAGCATCAGGGCCGGTGTCAGGAGAGGTAAGTATTGTGCCGGCAAGTGCCGGGGCCCTGAGCAGGCGGGGGGCCCACTCGCCGTTGGGCACCCCGGCGCCAGTTAGCGGTGTCAGCGCCGCCACTGGGCCCCCCCCGCTTGCTCAGGGCCCCGGCAGAAGCCGGCACAATACTTACCTCTCCCGTGACTCCGCTGCCGCAGCTCCGAGCTCCAGGGGGCGCCGGCGCTTCCTCTCTCACAGCAGCGCCGCTGAATGACGTCATCATTCAGCGGCCGGCTGTGGCAGAGAGCTCTCTTACGCCGGACAGGTGAGACGTGTGTGTGTGCCTGCGTGTGTGTGCCTGTGTGTGTGTGTCTGTGTGTGTGTGTCTGCGTGTGTCTGCGTGTGTGTGCCTGCGTGTGTGTGCCTGCGTGTGTG
The DNA here is from genome assembly GCA_033576555.1 of Oophaga sylvatica. Taxonomy (NCBI): domain Eukaryota; kingdom Metazoa; phylum Chordata; class Amphibia; order Anura; family Dendrobatidae; genus Oophaga; species Oophaga sylvatica. Next base: position 19,310 of record JARQOD010009078.1, on the reverse strand, counting down.
TGTGTCTGCGTGTGTGTGTCTGTGTGTGTGTGCCTTATGTGTGTATGTGAGAGAGTGCTGCCTGCGGTGCTGTATGTGTGATGGTGGTGGGGGCCCAGGGTGGAGGCAGTGATGGTGGTGAGAAGGCGATGATGATGATGGGGAGGCAATGATAATGGGAAGGCAATGATGATGATGATATTAATGGGGAGGCAATGATAATGATGATGATGGGGAGGCAATGATAATGGGAAGGCAATGATGATGATATTAATGGGGAGGCAATGATGATGATAGGGAGGCAATGATGATGATGATGGGCAGGCAATGATGATGATAATGGGCAGGCAATGATGATGATAATGGGGAGTCTTTCCACAGCGCCCTTTCCTGAGCCGTAACAGTGCAGAACGCAGCACAGTGTAGAGGAGAGCTCCATATTTTGTATGGAGCATTATATGGGGACCTGTATCCTGTATGGAGCATTATATTGGGTCCAGTATTCTGTATGGAGCATTATATGGGGGATGGCGGGGTGACATCCTGCATGGGGTATTATATGGGTGATGAGGGGGAGACTATGTGGTGCCCATAATATTGTATGGAGGACTGTCTGTCCAGTCTGTTCTGTGCGCTGTGAGGATTTGGCGGTTTTTGAGCTATTGTACAATTTACAATAGGTATCAGTCATGTAATGGAAGAAGAGAAGTGTTTGGCGTTGTGCTATACCCATACTTCTCTGCTGTATCTGTGCATCATGAATCGTGGTCTGTGTTAAGGGGGCCCACTGAGACTCTTTCGCCCGGGGCCCATAAAAACCTGGAGCCGGCCCTGCAGAGGATGTTAATATTAGGTCATTTATGGAACAAAGGGCACTGCATAATGTATATTGAACTCAATATAATTCCCCTAATTACAAGGCCCACTTGACTACTAGGAATCACAAAGCAATATTTTTGTTTCATCATTGCATTCAAAGATTCATTGCACTGTTAACACCATTTTAAGCAAATATAATTTTTAGTGATGAGCGAGCACTAAAATGCTCAGGTACTTGTTACTCGAGTCAACCAAATCGTAATGCTCGGGTGCTCAACCCAAGAAACGAGTATAATGGGAGTCATTGGGAAGCTCAAGGATTTTTCCGGCGACACTCCCCGGCGGTCTGTAGGAAGGCTAAAACTTGCTGAAAACGATGTAACAACTCTGAAATGGCATTGGAACAGCATGGGAAAGACCACCTGGAAGCTTCTCTGAATTCCAAGTCGGGACTAAAAACAATATTGGCAGAGAATTACGCCACTTTTGCAGACTGACATTAAAATATACAAAACCGAACTTAAAATGGATATGACTGGAATAAATGTTAAGAAACATTCTTTCCAGGATAGTGAGTGACTTGTATATAAGGCAAAATAAATAAGAGGAAAAAATGCTTCTCCACACCTTGGGCTATGTTCTCGCACAGTGTTTTTGCTATTTTTTTTGCATTGCTATCAATGGTGAAAAAAACATTTCACAGGAAATGTAATTTTCCAATTTTAATACCTTTTCTTGCAATGTGGTGTGTGAAACATGATTAGACACATTGAAAGTCTTTTCGTTTTTTGCTGGCTCATCAGCCAGCCATTACTATTTGTAAAGGGCCACCAGGCAGCCCTTTCTATTGTTAGAGGTGTTTTGTGGACATGTGAGACAAAGATAGAGTTTTTAGGTAAAACATAATTCTACTGTTTATTGTAAATGGAATGAAGCCTACAAATAAAAGTAGTTACAGTCAAATATGGTGGAGGTTCAAAGATATTTTGGGATCTTTTAACCCCTTTCTGCCATCAGACGTACTATTCCGTCCATAAAACCCGTGCCATTCTGCCCATGGACGGAATAGTACGTCATAGACGATCAGCTGCGCTCCCGCCGCCAGGTGTCAGCTGATTATCACAGCTGACACCCGGGACTGTGTGTCAGGAGCGGTTACGGACCGCTCCCGGCACATTAACCCCTGGCACACCGCGATCAAACATGATCGCAGTGTACCGGGGGCACAGGGGAGGATCGCGCAAGGAGGGGCCTCCCTGCGAGCTTCCCTGAGACCCTCAGAACAGCGCGATGTGATCGCGCTGTTCTGAGGGCTTCCTCCCTCCCAGGACCCGGATCCAAGATGGCCGCCGGGTCCTGCAGGGAGGCGGGTTCCTCAGTGCCTGCCGAGAGCAGGCACTGAGAAGCCTGCAGCTATGCCTGTGCGATCGCTGGTGTGACAGAGTGCTGTGCACACTGTCACACCAGCGATCTGATAAAATACTGTGATGTGCCACCCTGGAACAAAGTAAAAAAGTTAAAAAATAAAAATAAACATGTTTTAAAAAAAATTCTAAAATAAATAAATAAAAAAAAAATATTCCCCAATAAATTCATTTCTTCCTGTAAATAAAAAAATTAAAACAATAAAAGTACACATATTTGGTATCGCCGCATCCGTAACGACCCCCCCAATAAAACTGTCCCACTAGTTAACCCCTTTAGTGAACCCCTTAAAAAAAAAAGCAAAGCAAAAAAATCAATGCTTTATCATCATACCGCCGAACAAAAAGTGGAATAACACGCGGTCAAAAAGACGGATATAAATAAACATGGTACCACTGAAAACGTCATCTTGTCCCGCAAAAACGAGCCACCATACAGCATCATCAGCGAAAAAATAAAAAAGTTATAGCTCGCAGGATAAAGCGTTGCAAAAATAACAATTTTTTATATAAAATTGTTTTTATTCTATAAAAGCGCCAAAACATAAAAAAATGATATAAATGAGGTATCGCCGTAATCGTACTGACCCGAAGAAAAAAAACTGCTTTATCAATTTTACCACAAGTGCGAACGGTATAAACGCCTCCCCCAAAAGAAATTCATGAATTGCTGATTTTGTTCATTCTAACCTCCTAAAAATCGAAATAAAAAGCGATCAAAAAATGTCACGTGCTCAAAAATGGTACCAATAAAAACGTCAACTCGTCCCACAACAAATAAGTCCTCACATGACTCTATGGGCCAAAATATGCAAAAATTATAGCTCTCAAAATGTGGTGATGCAAAAACTATTTTTTGCAATAAAAAGCGTCTTTTAGCGTGACAGCTGCCAATCATAAAAACCCGCTATAAATAGTAAATCAAACCCCCCTTTATCAACCCCTTAGTTAGGGAAAAATAATAAAATTAAAAAAATTTATTTATTTCCATTTTCCCATTAGGGTTAGGGTTGCGGCTAAAGTTAGAGTTAGGGTTAGGGTTGGGATTAGGGTTAGGGGTGTGTTAGGGTTAGGTTTGTGGTTAGGGTTGGGACTAGGGTTAGGGGTGTGTTGGGGTTAGGGTTGGAGTTAGAATTGGGGGGTTTCCGCTGTTTAGGCACATCAGGGGCTCTCCAAATGTGACAATTTGTCCTATTTCTTCTGTTACCTTTGGGAAAATAAAAAACTGGGGGCAAAAATATCATTTTTGTAAAAATAAAAATGATTTTTTTGTTTTTACGGCTGTACGTTATAAACTTCTGTGAAGCACTTCGGGTTCAAAGTGCTCACCACACATCTAGATAAGTTCCTTGTGGGGTCTATTTTCCAAAATGGGGTCACTTGTGGGAGGTTTCCACTGTTTAGGCGCATCAGGGGCTCTCCAAATGTGACATGACGCCCCCAGACCATTCCATCAAAGTCTGCAATCCAAAACGTCACTACTTCCCTTCTGAGCCCCGACGTGTGCCCATACAGTAGTTTTCTCCCACAAATTGGGTATCAGAGTACTCAGGACAAATTGGACAACAACTTTTGGGATCCAATTTCTCCTGTTACCCTTGTGAAAATAAAATATTGGGGACGAAAACATCATTTTTGTAAAAAAAAAAAAAAAGATTTTTTATTTTACGGCTGTACGTTATAAACTTCTGTGAAGCACTTCGGGGTTCAAAGTGCTCACCACACATCTAGATAAGTTCCTTGAGGGGTCTAGTTTCCAAAATGGTGTCATTTGTCAGGGGTTTCCACTGTTTAGGCACATCAGGAGCTCTCCAAACACAACATGGCATCCAGCCAATTCTGCGTTGAAAAAGTCAAACGGCGCTCCATCCCTTCCAAACTCTGCCATGCACCCAAACAGTGGTTTACCCCCACATATGGGGTATCAGCATACTCAGGATAAATTGCACAATAACTTTTGGAGTCTTGTTATCCTTGGGAAAATAAAAATTGGGTGAAAAGATCATTTTTGTGGAAAAAATTATTTTTTAATTTTACGGCTCTACGTTATAAACTTGTGTGAAGCACTTGGGGTTCAAATTGCTCACCAAAGATCTAGATAAGTTCCTTAGGGGGTCTAGTTTCCCAAATGGGGTCACTTGTGGGGGTTTCCACTGTTTAGGCACATCAGGGGCTCTCCAAATGCAACATGGCGTCCAATCTCAATTCCAGCCAATTTTGGTTGGAAAAAGTCAAATGGTGCTCCTTCCATTCCGAGCTCTGCCGAGCGCCCAAACAGTGGTTCCCCCCCACATATGGGGTATAAGCATATTCAGGACAAATTGGACATCAACTTTTTTGGTCCAATTTCTCCTGTTACCCTTGGGAAAATAAAAAATTAGTGACTAAAAGATAATTTTCGTGGGAAAAAAATAGAATTTTTTATTTTCATGCCGAGGCATTATAAACTTGTGTGAAGCACTTGGGGGTTCAAAGTGCTCACCAAAGATCTAGATAAGTTCCTTAGGGGGTCTAGTTTCCAAAATGGGGTCACTTGTGGGGGGTTTCCACTGTTTAGGCTCATCTGGGGCTCTCCAAACGCGAAATGGCGTCCAATCTCAATTCCAGCCAATTTTAGTTTGAAAAAGTCAAACGGCGCTCCTTCCCTTACGAGCTCTGCGGTGTGCCCAAACAGTGGTTTTCCCCCTCATATGGGGTATTGGCGGATTCAGGAGAAATTGCACAACAACTTTATCTGTCCATTTTCTTATTTTACCCTTGTGAAAATAAAAAAAAAGTTTGTAAAAATAATTTTTGTGGCTAAAAAGTTAAATATTCATTTTTTCCTTCCACGTTGCTTCAGCTCCTGTGAAGCACCTGAAGGGTTAATAAACTTCTTGAATGTGGTTTTGAGTACCTTGAGGGGTGCAGTTTTTAGAATGGTGTCACTTTTGGGTATTTTCTGCTATATAGACCCCTCAAAGTGACTTCAAATAAGAGGTGGTCCCTAAAAAAATTGGCTTTGTAAATTTTGTTGTAAAAATGAGAAATCGCTGGTCAACTTTTAACCCTTATAATTTCCTAAGAAAAAAAAATTTTGGTTCCAAAATTGTGCTGATGTAAAGTAGACATGCGGTAAATGTTATTTCTTAACTATTTTGTGTGACATATTTCTCTGTTTCAAGGGAATAAAAATTAAAAGTTTGAAAATTGCAAAATTTTCGAAATTTTCGCAATATTTGCATTTTTTTCAAAAATAAACGCAAGTTATATGGAAGAAATTTTACCACTAACGTGAAGTACAATATGTCACGAGAAAACAATCTCAAAATTCACTTCTTATTTTCAGCACTGTCATGGTCAGCAATTGGACTATCCCCAACCTGCACAAACTCCTCATCCTGCTGGTACCCCAATACTGAGCCGCTGCTGCCGTATGTGTCCCTATTACTGCACCTGATACCTCAATACTGCACCTGATACCCCAATACTGAGCTGCTGCTGCAATATGTGTCCCCATTACTGCACCTGCTGTGTGGTTCTGTGTGACCTCTAAATTCTAAAGCAGCCCTCTAGAATATAGTAATGCTGGGTGCAAGTGCCCTAGAAAACAGTGCCCACATTTTGTCCCCTAAAATGTAATATTGCCCTGTGTGCCCCTTTGACAGTCACAGTAACCCGAGTTCCCTTATAACAATAAGTGCCCACTTTACATTTACCAATGTCCCGAGTCTCCCCCTGTACAGCTCCCCTATACACAGTGTGATGCCCCCTCACTGGATATATACTGACCCTTAATATCCCCAAACTAATGGCTCCAACACTGTATGATGGCCCCTCACTGTAATCTCCATATTATATGATGACCCTGCCACGATAATCCCCACACTGTATGATGGCCCCCTAGATAGTATCCATATAGCATAATACACCAGATAGTCCTCAATACTGTATAATGCACCCCCATAGGCAGCCTCTATATTATAATAAAACCCCATAGGCAGAGTCTACAGTATAATGCACTCCCCATAGAGAACCCCTGTATTATAATGCTCCACCATAGGCAGCCTCTATATTATAATGCACCCCCATAGGCAGCCTCTGTAGCATAATGCACTCCCCATAGGCAGCCCCTGTATTATAATGCACTCCCCACAGGCAGCCCCTGTATTATAATGCACTCCCCATAGGCAGCCCCTGTATTATAATGCACTCCCCATAGGCAGCCCCTGTATTATAATGCACTCCCCATATGGAGCCTCTTATAATGCACTCCCCATAGGCAGACCCTGTATTATAATGCACTCCCCACAGTGAGCCTCTGTAATATAATGCACTCCCCATATACAGCCCCTGTTTTATAATGCACCACCCCCATTACAAAAATAAATCCAGTACTCACCTCTCTTCCTCCCGGTCCTGCACTGCTCACTGCTCTCCCACTCTTCTCCTGACAGCGGGCGCCGGGCAGTGACGTCATCGCGCCCGCTGTCAGACTCTGAGAGGGGGATTATGGGAGAGAAGGAGTGCTCGCTCCTTCTCTCTCAATGCGGTCAGCTGTATCGGCTAGATGCCGATACAGCTGACCCTTCCAATGACAGTCAGGGGGCCCACTGCTGGCACAGGGCCCCCCACCGCCTGCTCAGGGGCCCCATAGCCACCGGGCGGCAGAGCAGGGAGATTGATTCTCCCTGCTCAGCCGCAGTGTAACTGTATGGGCGCACTGTGCACGCCGATATAGTTACAGTAGCGTAGCTCTGGGTGGGCCCCCTCAGAGCGCAGGTCCCGGGGCCACCGCCCCCTCTGCCCCCCGGTAGCTACGCTACTGACTGCCCTATATGAGAATGCCTTGTCGTGGCGGGGTGGCTCAAAGAATTGATCAATTATTTGCCAAATGTCTCATTTTTAAATACAGTTAGAAACCAATATGTGCATATGCACTTTATGTATTGCATGCTGACCATAGGCAGCGCTGGCTTTTCCCCTTTTTTACTTGTTGGTTTGTGGCTGACCACCACTTGTTGCCGTGCGCACTGGGTTATGCACGCCATTCTATCTGTCTTTTTTTGTGATTGACCTAGGCTGCTGTACACACATACAGCAGCCCTGCCCTAGGCTCTATTTGATTGTGCACCCGTGTCTGGTCCTGTTTCACCCTTCATCTGTGGTTGCTGGTTTGGCAGTGTGGAGGACAGATCTGAAATGTCCTTCTCTGGACCTGGTCGGCCTTTACCTGCACTTGCCTTAGTGGCACCATGGGAGTGATTCAGCAATGCTTCAGGTACTTTTGCATTTTTTTTTTTTTTGCAGTCTTGCTTTTAATACATTTAGGAGGCCGTAATGGCACAGCGAATATAAAAAACGTAGAGTAGGACTCCCCTTATGAGAATGCCTTGTCGTGGCGGGGTGGCTCAAAGAATTGATCAATTACCGTATATACTCGTGTATAAGCCGAGATTTCCAGCCCATTTTTTAGGGCTGAAAATCCCCTCTCGGCTTATACGCGAGTCATACACGGGGTCGGCGGGGGAGCGGGGATGTCGGATCATACTCACTCCTCCACCGGCGCGTCTCTGCAGCCCCCTGCTTCTCCCACGATCTCCGGCTCCTTCCTGCTGCGGTCACATGGTACCGCTTATTAAAGTCATGAATATGCACATATTCATGACTTTAATGAGCGGTAACACGTGACTGCTGTAGGACGGAAGAGCTGCAGAGGACGCCAGGAGAAGAGGAGAGGCTGCAGAGACGCGCCAGCGGAGGGGTGAGTATAGCGATATTTACCTGTCCCCGGACCACTGCTGCGCTGCTCCCTCGTTCAACTCCTCTGGCTGTAAATGTTCAGGCAGAGGGCGCGATGACGTCGTTAGTGCGCGCTGCGCCCCCTGCCTGATCATTCACATTCGAGGATGGAAGAGGGAGCAGCGCAGCGGTGGACCGGTCCGGTGATAGGTAAATATCTCAGGTGCCGGGGTCCTGAGCGAGTGGTGACACCGGCCACCTGGCCCCCAGTGACGAGAGGTGAGTATGTCATTTTTTTTTGCAGCAGCAGCATTAGCACGGCAGCATAAGGGACCTATACTATGGGGCATAATCTGTGGAGCATATGCGGGCATAATCTGTGGAGCATATGGGGGGCATAATCTGTGGAGCATATGAGGGCATAATCTGTGGAGCATATGGGGGGCATAATCTGTGGAGCATATGGGGCATAATCTGTGGAGCATATTGGGCATAATCTGTGCAGCATATGGGAGCTTAATCTGTGGAGCATATGGGGGCATAATCTGTGCAGCATATGGGGGCATAATCTGTGGAGCATATGGGGGCATAATCTGCAGCATATGGGGGCATAATCTGTGCAGCATATGGGGGCTTAATCTGTGGAGCATATTGGGCATAATCTGTGCAGCATATGGGGGCTTAATCTGTGGAGCATATTGGGCATAATCTGTGGAGCATATGGGGGCATAATCTGTGGAGCATGTGGGGGCATAATCTGTGCAGCATATGGGGGCATAATCTGTGGAGCATTTTTTTTTATTTTCTGTTTTTCTATTTGTTTTTTGGTTTTATTTACGATTTTTTCCATTATCCTTTTTTGCTTTATTATTTTTATTTTTTACTTTTTATTAGCAAGTACTAATCACATTAAATTTTCTAATAAATCTCTGTTTATCCTTGACCGATTTTCATCCCCTCGCAGAAACACTTTATGCTGTGATACCTGCAAGATGACAAGACCGCCCACTCATGTCTTTATTCCCTCCAGTGATTGCTGTCATTACACGCTACTTACTTTGCTATACCGCCCTTGTCAGCTTTGCCCCCTACTCCCTGCAATTGTAACTATGTGCCGTTTAGCGACGCTGCTTTGGTTCGTCAAATGATACGCCCCCTTCTCCTTGGCAATGCTAGATGCCAAGATGGCGGTGCACACCACCACCGCGCATGCGCGGATCCACGCTATGGCGCCAAGTCACTTCTGCCGGATGAGTGACGCACTTCCGGTCCGGCGGTGCACGGCGTCCTATTTAAACATGGATGGATCTCTGGGTCACATACCAGCCCATCTGTCACAATAGGCATGCCGCAGGAGCGCCGCCTCATCCCTGGTAGCCCAAGCATTTATCCAGCAGTTTTCCAGGCAATACCCCTTTTTCCAAGGTACACTCTTTGGACTGACATAACCTAAGTGCCGTTATACATACCATTCCTCTTACTTCATACAGATCTGGGATTTCCAGACGACAGCCAGGACAGTCAGTTCCTAATTTTATTTACATCAGGTATCTTGGGGTTTTGCCCTGTACCCAGAATGGTCTGTTTACTATGTTATTAATTTTAGCTTTACTACTTCCAGCACCGGTGGATGTCCTAAAGGGGATCCTTTTCTATTTAAAAGACATCTTATTTCTGGCATTACCAATACCAAGGTAATTCAATAGTCTCTTGCGCCCGTCTACCGTTGCAATTTAGGAACATGAGGTAGATAAGGCTGCTTAAATTAACAATGGGGACCATACTTACCCTCTAGTTCTACTTTATATATCTGGTGTTATTATATGATGTTCTACGTGCTTCCTACTCTACAATATGCGCCCTCAGTCCATTATGTGCATATAATCTTGTATATATTGTATATATTGTTTGTTTATTTATTTGTCTCACATTAGTTTCCTTTTTCGTAGTACCCCATGATTAAGATCCGGGAGAATCGAAACGTTGGGTGACTAATCTGTATTGGCTGTATTATCTCAAACTTGGCACATTTTTCTTGGACTGGATGTCCTCGGAATAAAATGTACTTTTTACAAATGATTTACCTATTCTGTGTGCGGTGAATTTCTCTATATTTAGTAATTGGGTACTTCGTGGTTCAATTCACCATCACCTCTATTTCCGACGACCAGAGTGCACACCATTATAGCATTAATGTTGTTAACAGAATCGGTGTTCTCAAGACACCCATACTGTTAAGCGTTGTGACAGAGCATAAAGTTGCTGACTTAGCCCAGCAGGCCACAGGTATCATTAGAAACATTGGTCTTGTATTAAATCTTGGTTTCCTCCAACCAGGGTAATATTAGTAGTAATATATCCCATCTGGTACTTGGTGACAGGGACAGCATGGACCTGTGTGATTTTCAATGCCAGGGCTGAATTTTAGCCCCTGTCTGTACCTGCTTGCACCTGTGAAAATTGGTGGAGGATTGGTGATGATCTGGGGATGCTTCAGCAAGGATGGAATTGAATCAATAACATTATATCCATTGATCATGAAATATTAAAATTATTATTAAAATCCAAAGTATAGTAAAATAAAAATAAAAATAAATAAAAAATATATAATCAATAGTAAAATAAATAATAAATAATTAATCATGAGTAATAAAATTGTGGACGAAAATATTATAAAAAACCTTTATTAAATATAGGGTTTAACACAGTACATAGAAAGACACACCAAATAACGTTTAATGGTCAGATTATATTCAAAAGAGTATGAGATCATAGTGTGTGACACCCCTTGAGGAAGGAGATATACGAAACGCGCGTTGGGGCGCGTTTAGCACACCAATATATTGGACCCCTTATATAAAGTAATGAAGCTGGTCTGTTGCTAACTGTTGTTAATGGTCTGGTTTAATGTTTGTGTTACAAGCACTATAATGTATAGGGGATAAATAATAGTCTCATTATAGAGGTATTTACTCTTGATATTCATTGGGATTAATCCCCTGCAAAACATAGCAGGTGGGACATGCTGCTTTTATAATTGAGAGTTAATTAAGCACCAAAGCACTTTTTTTGTATATTTGCACATATGAGTGTGACTTTCTATCACACAACATGCAGTGGGATTAAATCTCTTGCAATATATATCAGGTGGGGTGTGCAGCCTTTATAATTGTGAGCTAATTAAGCACTTTAGCACTTTTTTGTTAGTATAATTGCACATATATGTGTGACTTGCGATTACACATTTTATAGTGGGTTACTACTCCCTTGTGATTTGGAGAGTCTTTTTTGCACATTTATTATTGCACATTGCACAATTGCACTTTCAGCACTTTATTTAGACACTGTGAATAAATCATTTTGTGAGTCACATAATTAGGTATTTTTCCATTTTTTACTATTGTGTAATTTTTGTATATATACTTTTCATGTATTTTTTCCACATTTTTTGTTTTTAGTGGTTTCTTTAGTGCTTTTTCTCATTAATTATTACTATAATTATATATGCTGTACCCTATGATCTCATACTCTTTTGAATATAATCTGACCATTAAACGTTATTTGGTGTGTCTTTCTATGTACTGTGTTAAACCCTATATTTAATAAAGGTTTTTTATAATATTTTCTTCCACAATTTTATTACTCATTATTTATTATTTATTTTACTATTGATTATATATTTTTTATTTAAATTTATTTTTATTTTTATTTTACGATACTTTGGATTTTAATAATAATTTTAATATTCCATGATCAATGGATATAATGTTATTGATTTAATACCGAATGGTCTGCCATTCTTTTTCGAGCTGAGCAATATAGTTGAATTTATCTAATATTATCAAATTAATTTTCTATATTTCTCTGCTATTGTGCTACTAAGGCTGGGGTCACACTGGCAACAAAATCGCACGACTGCAAAGCGATGAAATATCGCATTGCAGTCGGACTAATGTTAATCTATGGAGCAGCTCCCAGTATCAGATTTTTTGTGGTCCGTTTGATACGTTCGAGTGCAATTGCAGCATGCTGCGATTGTCACCGATTGTGGGTCGACAATCGCCAATGTAAGTCTATGGGTGCGATGAAAAATCTGATTACAAACGGACTGCACGTGTGACTTGCGATTAAATCGCACCAGTGTCCTTTAGAAAAGCCGGCAATTCATCCCCGGCTATACTGTAAAATCAAACTGACAGCTTTAATAAAGAATGGACAGAATACATATACACACATAGAATATATATATATATATATATATATATATATATATACATGTCATTGAGACATATATATATATACATATATTTATAGTTCATGCATTTCTACATAGTGTAATAGCCGCTAATTCAATTGCCGGCTTTTGTGAAATTACAGAACCCGACATGAAATGACACATGGTTTACATACAGTTAACCATGTCATTTCATGTAGTTTGATATATGGTTTTCACTAACAATTACATGAGTGTATGTGTGCAAAATTTCACACATGTAGGGGTTAATTAAAGGTGTAAATTCATTGAAAAAAAATGTGTGGGCTCCCGCGCTATTTTCTCAACCAGACAGACAAAGCCAGCGAGTGGGGGCAGATTTATTTTATGCCCCCCTAGCTACTACCATTTGCCCCCAGCCACCCCAGAAAAGGCAAATCTATAATTAGATTAGCCCTTTCTGGCACTTTGCCCGTCTATTCCCATTGCCCTGTAGCGGTGGCGAACGGGTTAATAATGGGTTAAAGCCACCTTGCTATTGAAAGGTGACTTTAAGCCAGGTTAATAATTGAGAGCTGTCAATTAGACAACTATCAATTATTAATCCTATTGAAGGAAATAAAAAAAACACACACACTTTAAGAAAAAATCATTTTAATGAAATAATCACACATTTTTTGACCATCTTTTATTTAACTGGTAATTTGTGCGAAGCCCTTGTTCTCCTGTAATAAAGAAAAAATAATAAAGCAACATTATTCTTACCTATCTGCCGCTCTGTCAGGTCCCACGCTGTAATCCTTCACAAAGGGTTAACTAGCTTACAGCTAGCAGCACAGCTATTACTGGCTGCTGAGCTGTAAGCCCCTGAATGAATGAGTTCCTCTCCTGGGGACAGGAGAGGAAGTGATTAGTGTGAGAAGCTTAATTGATTGCTTCCCACAGTAATCAGTTCACTTCAGGTCATCCGGGGACACCGCACAGCATCAGTGACGTCAGAGGGAGTCTGGGCTAACCTGAAGTGACCTGATTACCGTGGGAAGCTATCAATTAAGCTTCCCACAGTAATCACTTCCTCTCCTGTCGCCCTGAAGATAAGCTCATTCATTCGTGGGCTTACAGCGAGCAGGCAGCATTAGCTGCACTGCTTGGCTGTAAGGCAGTTAACCCTTTGTGAAGGATTACAGCGTGGGACCTGACAGAGCGGCGGATAGGTTAGAATAATGTTGTTTTATTATTTTTTCTTTATTACAGGAGAGCAAGGGCTTCGCTGGGATTACCAGTTAAATAAAAGATGGTCAAAAAAATGTGTGTTTATTTCATTAAAATTATTTATTATTAATGTGTGTGTGTTTTTTTTCATACAATAGGATTAATAATTGATAGTTGTCTAATTGACAACACTCAATTATTAACCTGGCTTACAGTCACCTTTCAATAGCAAGGTGGCTTTAACCCTTTATTAACCCATTCACCACCGCTACAGGGCAATGGGAATAGACGGGCAAAGTGCTAGAAAGGGCGCATCTAATTATAGATTTGCCTTTTCTGGGGTGGCTGGGGGCAGATGGTAGTAGCCAGGGGGGGCACAAAATAAATGCACTCTCCCTCGGCTATTATTATCTGCCCCCACTCACTGGCTTTGTCTGTCTGGTTGAGAAAATAGAGCGGGAGCCCACGCATTTTTTTTCAACGAATATACACCTTTAATTAACCCCTACATGTGTGAAATTTTGCACACATACACTCATGTAATTGTTAGTGAAAACCATATATCAAACTACATGAAATGACATGGTTAACTGTATGTAAACTATGTGTCATTTCATGTCGGGTCTGTAATTTCACAAAAGCCGGCAATTGAATTAGCGGCTATTACACTATTTAGAACTGCATGAACTATAAATATATGTATATATATATATGTCTCAATGACATATATATATATATGTATTCTATGTGTATATATCTATTCTTTCTTTTGTGATTTTAAAACTATTCATTTGGATCCATTATATGTTGGGTTTGCTAGCCACCGACAAAATCTTGCAAGTCGGATGTCAATCGAATGTGTAACGAACGCTCAGATGCGACTAAATCGCATCATTGATGGAAAATCGGATGCCAGACGCATCAATGTTCATCACATTTTGCTGCGATAATCGACAGACTAAAACGGTCAGATTTTTTAGACGGTCTGTGTGACTCCAGCCTAAGGCTGGAATTGGGCAGGTTAATCTTTGCGAAGAACGTATGAATCATGCCGCATACAAGGTTATCCTGGAAAAACAGTTGATTCCTTCTGCTCAGGCAATGTTCACCAACTCTGAGGACTGTTTTTTCCAGCAGGACAATGCGCCATGCCACACAGCTAGGTTAATCAGTTTGTGAATGAAGGACCACAACATCAAATCCCTGTCATGGCTAGCCCCAGGGCCGGCTCCAGGTTTTCATGGGCCCCAGGCGAAAGAGTCTCAGTGGGCCCCTTTAACACAGACCACGATTCATGATGCACAGATACTGCAGAGAAATATGGGTATAGTACAATGCCAAACACTTCACTTCTTCCATTACATGAGTGATATCTATTGTAAATTGTACAATAGCTCAAAAACCGCCAAATCCTCACAGCGCACAGTACAAACTGGACAGTACAGTCCTCCATACAATATTATGGGCACCACATAGTCTCCCCCTCATCACCCATATAATACCCCATGCAGGATGTCACCCCTCCATCCCCCATATAATGCTCCTTACAGGATACTGGTCCCCATATAAAGCTCCATACAAAATATGGAGCTCTCCTCTGCGCTGTGCTGCGTTCTGCACTTTACGGCTCAGGAAAGGGCGCCGTGGAAAGACTCCCATCATCATCATTGCCTGCCCATTATCATCATCATTGCCTGCCCATCATCATCATTGCCTGCCCATTATCATCATCGCCTCCCCATCATCATCATTGCCTCCCCATCATCATCATTGCCTCCCCATCATCATCACTGCCTGCCATCATCATCAATGCCTGCCCATAACCATCATTGCCTCCCCATCAATATCATTGCCTGCCCATCATCATCACTGCCTGCCATCATCATCAATGCCTGCTGTTGTGAATGGGTTTGAGATGAGTTCTGAGCAGAGGCTCCCTCTGGTGGTTACAAGCGGTGCTAGTGAAGATTGTGAGGACTGGGAATCAGGTGTTACTGACTGGTCTTATATAAGGGAGTCATTTTCCCATCAGGGTTGCCGGTGATCAATTGTTCTGGTCTGAATCCTTCTTTCCAGTTTCCCTTGTAGCCTTCTGTGTCGCGTCTGCATCTCCTGCTAACAGATAAGACATTATCTTCTTTTGTGTTTGTGCTGTATTTTTGCTTTTTGTCCTGCACTTCTGTGGGGGCCTTCAGGGTCCCCTCCGGGGGCTTTTGCCCTCTCGGTTTGGTTCAGCCACTGAGTTTTTTACTTTTGCTTTTTCCAGTTTTTTCAGTGGCTGCTGTTTTGATTTTGTTACACCAGAGAACTAATTTAGGTGGTAGAGGTCGTGTGATCTCAGGTGATTTTGAAATTAGTAGAGTTGGTGCTTTTCAGGGTTTTCTGGGATTGCAGTAAGTACCCTTCCTATCCTTTTCTATTTAGATAGTTTGGGCCCCAGCGTTTGCTCATACTATTTTCTTTCTGTGTCAGTATTTCCTCTTGTCTAACCGCCATTACATGTTTGGGGGCTTTCTATTATCTTTGGGGTTCTGCTCCGGGACAGATAGCTTTCCTATTTCTATCTTTAGGTATAGTTAGTTTCTCAGGCTGTGACGAGGCGTCTAGGACCAACGTAGGAACGCTCCACGGCTGCCTCTAGTTGTGGTGGTTAGTCAGGGTACTGCAGTCTCATAGATTCCAACTGCTCTGGTGTATTGCCTTTTTTACCTGCACTCCTCAGCTACCGAAACATAACAGTATCACCGGCCAGAAAAATTGAAAATTGTATGGTACTCACAGAAGGGAAAAAATATTGTGAAAAAAAAAAAAAAAAAAAAAAAGTTGTCAGAGATATTTTTCTGTTTGTTGCATTTTTTTCCCTCTGTATCTCTGGGTGCTGGGGAGGATCTTTTCTCCCAATGGAGTTTGCACAGTTGTCTGGCCGTGTGGATCAGCTTGCCACTGAGGTTCGGAGTATTGCTATCTATCTTGCTGGGTTGCCTGTTGTGGGACCTAGGATTCCCATGCCAGATTTGTTTTTAGGGGATCGAGCTAAGTTTCAGAATTTCAAAAATAATTGCAAATTGTTTTTTGCCTTAAAATCTAAGTCCTCAGGAAATGCAGCGCATCAGGTTCAAATTATCATCTCTCTCCTGCGCGGCGATCCTCAGGATTGGGCTTTTTCCCTGATACCTGGGGATCCTGTTTTGAGTGATGTTGATGCATTTTTTCAGGCTTTGGGGTTATTGTACGATGAGCCTAATGTCACTGATCAAGCTGAAAAAGCCTTGTTGGCATTAAATCAGGGGCTTGATGACGCTGAGTTATACTGTCAGAGATTCCGTAGGTGGGCAGTCCTGACCAAATGGAATGACGACACTTTGGCGGCCCTTTTCCGGAAGGGTCTGTCAGATAATGTAAAGGATGTTATGGTGGGATTCCCTGTCCCCTCTGGTCTCAATGATTCTATGTCATTAGCGATTCAAATTGACAGACGTTTGCGTGAGCGGAGATGTATGTGTGGAGTGGTGTTGCCTTGTGAGCCAGCTTCTGAGCCCATGCAGTGTGATGGAGTGGTGTCTGGGACACAGCATCATGAGTTTCGAAGGCGCAATGGGTTATGTTTCTACTGTGGTGATGCCTCTCATGCTATTTCAGTCTGCCCTAAGCGGGGAAGACGTTTTGCACGCTCAGTTGTCTTGGGTAGTGTTCAGACTAAGTTTTTATTAACTGTCACTCTGATATGCTCTCTGTCCTCATTTTCTGCTCAGGCTTTCGTTGATTCTGGAGCAGCTATTAACCTGATGGATTATGATTTTGCTAAACATTGTGGGTTTCCCTTGATACCCCTACAGAAGTCTATTCCCCTACTGGGGATCGATTCTACCCCTTTGGCTGAGAATAAACCCCAGTTTTCTACTCAGGTGATAATGAGGGTTGAACCTGATCACCAGGAGTGCTGCAAATTTTTGGTTCTATATAATCTGCATGACATTATCGTGCTGGGTTTCCCTTGGTTACAGTCTCATAATCCTGTTTTGGATTGGAAATCTGTGTCTGTAACCAGTTGGGGCTGCCAATGTGTTAATACCAACACTCCTGTTTTTTCTGCCTTCCCCCAGGCTCAGGATGTTCCTGACTTTTTGATTGATTTTTCTGATGTGTTTAGCGAAAGTAAATCTGCATCCTTGCCTCCCCATAGGAGCTATGACTGCGCTATTGAATTAGTGCCGGGTAGTAAATTCCCTAAAGGTCGCCTTTTTAACTTGTCTGTACCTGAACATGAAGCTATGCGGTCTTATATCAAGGAATCATTGGAGAATGGTCATATCAGACCATCCTCTTCACCCTTAGGTGCCGGTTTTTTCTTTGTGGCCAAAAAAGATGGTTCATTAAGGCCGTGTATTGATTATCGTCTCTTGAACAATATTACTGTGAAATATCAATACCCGTTACCCTTGATTTCTGACCTGTTTTCCAGGGTGAAAAACGCTACTTGGTTTACCAAGCTTGACCTCAGGGGGGCGTATAACCTTATTCGCATTAAGCACTGGGATGAATGGAAGACGGCATTCAATACCCCTGAAGGGCATTTTGAGTACCTAGTGATGCCCTTTGGGCTCACTAATGCTCCTTCCGTCTTCCAGTCCTTCATGAATGACATTTTCAGGGATTTTGTGGACAAATTTCTGATTGTTTATTTGGATGATATCTTGATTTTTTCTAATGACTGGGACTCTCATGTGAAACATGTTCGAACTGTATTCCAGATTTTGAGAGAGAATGCTCTGTATGTGAAGGGATCAAAGTGTCTTTTTGGCGTACAGAGGATCTCATTTCTGGGATTCATTTTGTCCCCATCTGTTATTGAAATGGACCCGGTCAAGGTTCAGGCCATCTGTAATTGGGTCCAACCTACTTCATTAAAGGCTCTTCAGAGATTTTTGGGTTTTGCCAATTTTTATCGTAAATTTATTGGTAATTTCTCGGTTATTGTTAAACCATTAACTGATTTGACCAGAAAGGGTTCTGATGTGGTGAATTGGCCTCCTGAGGCAGTCTCTGCATTTCAGGAACTTAAGCAGAGATTCACTTCTGCTCCTGTTCTACGGCAGCCTGATGTTTCTCTGCCATTTCAGGTGGAGGTTGATGCCTCTGAAATTGGGGCAGGTGCCGTTTTGTCCCAAAAAGATCCAGAGACCTCTAAAAGTAACCCTTGTGCCTTTTTCTCGAAAATTTTCTCCTACTGAACGTAATTATGACGTGGGTAATCGGGAGTTATTGGCCATGAAGTGGGCTTTTGAAGAGTGGAGACATTGGCTGGAGGGAGTCAAACATCAGGTGGTGGTCCTTACGGACCATAAGAATCTGGTCTATCTGGAATCTGCCAAGCGACTCAATCCTAGACAGGCCAGGTGGGCCTTGTTTTTCACACGTTTTAATTTTGTGGTTTCCTTTCTTCCTGGCACTAAGAATGTTAAGGCGGATGCCCTCTCGAGGAGTTTCCTTGCGGACTCTCCTGAGTTATCTGATCCTTCTGTTATTTTGAAAGAGGGTGTAGTTCTTTCCGCCATCTCGCCCAATTTGAGACTTGCTCTGGAGGGGTGTCAGGAGGATAGGCCCGAGCGCTGCCCTGTTGGAAAATTGTTTGTCCCGGACCAATGGAAAAAGAGTGTGATGTCTGAATTTCATTGTTCCGCATTGGCTGGGCATCCCGGAATTTTTGGTACCAGAGACTTGGTTAGTCGGTCCTTTTGGTGGCCTACCTTGTCTCGTGATGTCAGGGAATTTGTGCAGTCCTGCGGAACTTGCTCTCGCTCCAAGCCTTGCTCTCGTTCTAGTGGTTTGTTGATGCCATTGCCTGTGCCCAAGAGACCATGGACCCATATCTCTATGGATTTCATTTCCGATCTTCCTGTTTCTCAGAGAATGACCACCATCTGGGTAATTTGTGATAGGTT
>JARQOD010009077.1:0-32914 GCA_033576555.1 Oophaga sylvatica | reverse complement strand
TTATCTGACCTTCTGTTATTTTAAAGGGGTGATTCTTTCCGCCACCCCCCAAATTTGAGATTGTCTGGGGGGTGTAGGGGAAAGGGCCCCGAGCGCCCCCTTTGGAAAAGTTTCCCCGGCCCAGTGGAAGAGGAGTGTGAGTTGAGATTCATTGTTCGTTGGCTGGGCCCCGGAATTTTTTTTCCAGAGACTTGGTTAGTCGCCCCTTTTGGGGCCCCTCCTTGTTCGTGATGGGGAATTTTGCCCCCTGGGGACTTGCTCTCCCCAAGCCTTGCTCTCGCTCTGGGTTTTTTTGATGCCAATTGCCGGCCCCCGAGACCAGGGCCCCCATATCCTTGGTTTTCATTTCCGATCTTCCTGTTTCCAAAAAATGCCCCCATCTGGGTAATTTGTGATGGTTTTTTCCAAAATATACTTTTTGCCCCTTTCCCTAAGTTGCCTTTCCCCTCCTCTAATTGGTCCCGTTTTTCCCTTCAGCACGGGGTTCGTTTACACGGCATTTGGAACATTTGTCTGACAGAGGACCCCCATTTTTTTCCCAGATTTTGGGGATTTTTTTGTTCTAAACTGGGTGTTCAATTGTTTTTCCCCCTGGCATTTTCCTCAGACCAATGGCAAACTGAGAGAAAAACCCCAGACATTGGAGATATTAAGATGCTTTGTGTCTCTGTCAGGATGATGGGCCCTTTTTTTCCTTTTGGGGTGAGTTTGCTCTTAATAATGGGCTAGCCTGCCACTTTGATGTCTCTTTTTTCTGTTTTCTGGGTTTACCCTCGATTTTCTTCAGGACAGAGGAGGCTTCTGTCTTCGGGTTTTGACTCTGTTGTGGAGCGTAGAACAATTTGGGCCCGGGGTGGGAGGGGTTCCCCCTCTCTGGGGAGAAGGCCCACGGTTTGCTAACCGGCTAGACTGGGGGCCTCGTTTAAAAAGTGGGGGATTGGTCGGTTTTCCTAAAAGAATATCCTTGAGAGTAGCTCCCCTTAAAAAAAAACCCCCAGGTTCATTGGACCTTATAAATCATGGAATTTTTAACCTTTTCTTTTCGTTTGCTTCTTCCCCGGGCTTTTTGATCCAAAACGTGTTACAAGTCCTTGTTAAGAGGTTTTTTTGGGGGCCCTGGTTCCTGCTGCTGTGCCTCCTCCCCCTTTTTTTGTTGGGGGCAATCGGGGAAGTGGTTGAGAAATTTGGTTTTTTGTTTTTCTAGGGGGAAACCCCAATTTGGTTAAAAAAGGGGGGTTATGGTCAGGAGGACATTCTTGGGGTTTTTTTTGTTCGGGGATCCAGCTGGGAGACTTTCCCCTGCGTATCATAGAATCATCCTGACCGACCTGGTTCTCAAATGGGGTTCGGTGACCCCTCTCAAGGGGGGGGGGCTGTTGTGAAGGGGTTTGGTGAGTTCTGAGCGGGGCTCCTCTGGTGGTTGGGCGGGCGGTGAGGATTGTGGGACGGGAAAAAGGGGTTTTGACGGTCTTATTAAGGGAGTCATTTTCCCTCGGGTTGCCGGGTCAAAATTTTCTGGTCGAATCCTTCTTCCTTTCCTTGTCCCCCTGTGTGTGTCTGATTCCTGCTTAAGATAAGATTTTGCTTCTTTTGTGTTTGTGCTATATTTTTGCATTTTGTACTGCATTCTTTGGGGGCCTTCAGGGTCCCCTCCGGGGCTTCTGCCCTCTCAGTTTAGTTCGCCACGAGTTTTGTTCTTTTGTTTTTTCCAGTTTTTTCGTGGCTGTGTTTTGATTTTGTTACACCGAGAACTAATTTAGGTGGTAGAGGTCGTGTGATCTCAGGTGATTTTGAAATTATGAGTTGGTGCTTTTCAGGGTTTTTGGATTGCAGTAAACCCTTCCTATCCTTTTTATTTAGGTGTTTGGGCCCCCCAGCGTTTGCTCATACTATTTTCTTTTCTGTGTCAGATTTCCTCTTGTCTAACCGCCATTACATGTTTGGGGGCTTTCTATTATCTTTGGGGTTCTGTCCGGGGCGATAGCTTTCCTGTTTTTGTCTTTAGGTGGTAGTTAGTTTCTCAGGCTGTGACGGGGTCTAGGACCAACGTAGGAACGCCCCACGGCTGCCTCTGTTGTGGTGGTTAGTCAGGGTACTGCAATCTCATAGATTCCAACTGTCTGGTGTATTGCCTTTTTGCCTCTCTCCTCAGCTACAAAAACATAACAGACGTCCTTTTTTTTGGGGAAATTACATGGGGTTTCCGTCCTGGGTGGCCGACCCACCGGGAATCCAGCGGCCCAGGAATCAATTTCGGAGGGTTTCAGAACCTGAAAGACGAGCTTGCCAGGGTTGAGACCCCTGACCAGTTGGAGGACTTTATTCAACATTATCCGGATTACCAGAGACTTACTGAAAGGAGAAAGGAGAGATGCGGGCACTTGGGAATAGCCCTGGGCTTTCATTTTCAGCTCGGACCACAAGAAAAACGCAAGGCGTGTCTAAAAACCGTGCAGATCGACGTCATCGAAGACCACTCTCTGCAAGGAGAAGGAAGGCGCGTGCAGAACATCTCTGCCTCTATTGTGGGGACCCTGGACATATGCCTCAACTGTCCTAACAAAAGGATATACCCTTTTAAACCAACAACAGGTTGCCAGCAATATGGACCTTTCTCAGCATCGGATTCCATCTTGCAAAATATCTCATCGTAACGCCAGAAAAAGACAAAATACATACTACATATCTCATTTTGTAATCCCCATTCGGTTTTTAATGGGCCCCCAAAAAAAAATACAATCTCTGCCCTGTTGGATTCGGGGCAAGGAAATTTTTGGACTTAAAATTTACAGTGTAAAAAATATTTCCAGAGGACCAAATCCACACCAATTGAAATGGAAACTGTGGATGGATCACCCTTGTCTTCTGGACCTGTCACCAGAACAATCGAACTGGGATTTGTATCAAAAACCGGTCATCTTGAAGTGCCCAGTTTCCACCTTATTTATCTCCGAAATTTCCGGTTATTCTAGGGCCCGGTTTTCAGTCCATAACCCTTCTATCAACGGGGCTCAAGGACCATACCTTTCCATCGACTATGTAAGAATAATTGTCATAAGGAACCCCCTGTTCTCAAAAAGTCCAAATCTCTGAGATTTCGCATGAGAAGGAAGAGAAACTACCCCCCTCAATATCAGCAGTTTCTGATGTTGCAGTAAGAAGAAAGCAGATCAATTACCTCCTCACCGTCCTTACGACTGTCCCATTAATTGTGCCAGGAGCAACCATTCCTTTGGACGGATTTACAATTTTCCGAACCTGATTGAGGGTATTAAGAAAGTTCCTGGATGAAAATTTAGAGAAGGCTTTATTCGCCCCACATCTCCAGCTGGGGCCCCTGTTTCTTTGTTGAAAAGAAAGACCCACTCTGCGGCCATGTATTGACTGCAGAGAGTGAATAATTCACTGTCAAGAATCGCTCCCCCCTCCCTTGATTCCTGAATATTTGAGAACTCCGTTCTGCCGAAAATCTTACGAAGCTGGATCTTAGAGGGGCTTACAACCTCAACGGATTCGCCCAGAATGAGTGGAAGACCGCCTTCAGAACGAGATATGGAATTTTGAATCTCTGGTTATGACTTTGTCTTAGCAATGCCCCAGCCACCTTTCAAACATTTATTAATGATGTATTTCGGTTTCTTTTGGGCCAATTCGTTGTGGCTTATCTGATGACATTCTTATATTTTCAGACACCTTGGAAGAGCATCGCAGGAGTCCAGTTAGTCTTGGAACGACTACAGGAAACCATCTTTCATTAAACTTGAAAATTGAGTTTGAAAAAATAGTATCCAATTTTGGGTATTTCATCTCCCCAGAAGGTTGAGCATGGATCCCGGCAAAATCAATGCTTAGGGACTGGCCTGTTCCAAGAAATTTAAAAGAGTCCAGCGTTTTCATAGGATTTGCAAATTTTTACCCAAAATTTATAAAAACTTTTCAGGATCTATACCAATTACTCACTAACAAAAAAGACCCAAAGCAATTTTTTGGTCTCCGGGGCACAGGGGTTTTGACAAATTGAAAACTTTTTTACGTCTGCTCCATTGTTAGAACCCAAATCCTGAATTTCCATTTACTGTCGAAATGGCGCCTCGGTCTGCAGTGGGAGCCATTCTGTCTCAGCGAGTTGGGGACAAAATGCAAAATTACCCATGTGCGTTCTTTCCCCACCATGTCTCTCAGAAAAGAACACGAATCGGTAATAAAGAACTGTTACCATTAAATTGCCTTTCGAATGGAGACATCTTTTGGAAGGGCCAATCCCCTTGCTGTCCCCACGGACCACAAGAATCTTGAATTCTCCGACAGCAAAAGATTGTCTGCAAGACAAAAACGATGGCCTTTTTTTTTTCAAGATTCAATTTTATAATTTCTTTTCCCGGTGGTTCAAGAAATGGAAGGCTGCGCCCGCCCAGGATGTGTTCGGAACCTCAGGAGAGGTCAGTTTGATGATACAATTCTGGGCCCCAAAATTTTTTGGGAATATTGCACTCTAAGGACTATGTAATAGAATTAAAGATGGATATCAAGAGGACTCTTTCCTTAACCATTTCAGAAGACGTCGATCTTTCTTCAAAGAGGGGTTTTGGATCAGAAACACAAATTATATGTCCCTGAATCTTCCGCCTTGAAGTCCTCAAAGTGTCCATGATTCTAAACGGAGGACATCCTGGAGTTGCAAAACACAAGATTTCTACTTTGTTTCTTTGGTGGTAATTGTGGGAAGGAGTGAGGGAAATATGTTTAACCTGTTTAACATGCGCAAGAAACAAGACCCCCACGATCGTTTTCCCAGACTCTTGCAACCACTTCAGTTCCTCCAGGCCTTGGGGGATTATTTCCAGGATTTTTTTGTGGAAAACTACCCCTTCCAAACGATACCGTCATCCTTGTCTAGTGGACCGACTACAAAAATGCCCACTTTTTTTCCAACGAAGAAATTCCTATGCGAAAAAATGCAGAACTGATAATCAAAGATATTAGGTTACATGGAATTCCAACAGGTGGGTCTGACAGAGGCGTTCATTTACGTCAAAATTTTGGGAAGAGTTTTGACACCTTGGGATTTCAGGTGAATCTTTCTACCGCTTTCCACCCTCAGCCAATGGCCAAGACGGAGAGAACGAACCAGACTTTGGAGAAACCTCCGTTGCTTCATTTCCATCTTCAGGATGACTGGGTGGACTATTTACCAACAGCAGGTTTGCCTACAACAATCCATACATAGCGCTACATTCAACCCCATTTTTGCTAATTATGGAGTACATCCAGAAATTTTCCCTAATCTGCCAGTGAACACCCCATTCCTGCTGTAAATTGACAGGCGGCAAAATTACAGGAATCCCAGAAGGAATTATCAGAGATATTATCAAGACCCAGGAAGTATATAAGAAACGCAGTTTAAACACGGGAGTGCCCCCTGCCTTCAGGTTGGAGACAAAGTTGGCTGTCCACTAAAAACCTTAAGACACATGTCCATTCTCCAAATTGGGTCAGAAATTCAGGACCTTTTCAAATTTTCTGCAAAAATTAACCAGGTTGTTTTCGTTTAAAATTCCCAACAATCTAAAGATCTCCGTGTTTACAATCCTTGCCAAAACCTTCTGTGAAAACCCGTTTCCAGGAAGAAATTCAGCCCACCTCCTCCACCAAAAGGACCGTGGTGAAGAAGAATCATTGTGGATAAGTTTCCCTGGACTCCCGAAAATTCAGAGGTAAACTGCAGTACTGGTGCAGTGGAAGGGTTACGGACCAGAGGAAAATTCATGGGAACCAAGGGGACAACGTCCCCTGTCCTAGACTAACAAACCTTTCATCAGAGGTACCCGGAAAGCCAGTCCTGAGATGTCCAGAGGCCATCCTGGAAGGAGGGGAGTATGTCGGAGCAAACCCAGTACTCTTGTCCATGGCCGCACTCACCTCTGAGCTATTTCTGGCGCAAAGTTCCTTGCTGAACCCAGATACCTTGACTTTTCTTCTGATTGGCTCACCTATGCTCTCTTGATTGGGCCTTGATTGCCAATTACACACCATTAAATTTGGGCCCCCGGGGTGTGTCTTGCGGTTTTATTGAGCTCCAAGCCTTTAGTCAAGCTTTTTCCTGCTGATCCATTGTACAAACACTGCTCTCCTGTGAACCGACCTCGGCCTGCCTTCTGACTACCTCTCCCTGTCCATTGCTACAAAACACTGCTCTCCCGTGAACCAACCTCAGCCGCCTTCTGAACGCTCTCCCCCCTGATCCATTGCTACAAACACTGCTCTCCTGTGTACCCCACCTCCGGCTGCCACCCGACACGTTATTTGCCTGCTCCTTGTTACCGAACTGCCTTTCTGTTACCGACCCTCCGGCTGCCACCTGACTACGTTTTCCGCCTGATCCATTGCTAAAACACTGCTTTCCTGTTTACCGACCTCCGGCTGCCACCGACTACGCCTGCCTCTGCTTCCCCTAGGTTTTGCAAGTAAAACGGCTCAACCCAGACAGGATCTTGCAAAACCCCTTTTTGACCCAGGTGGTAGTGGGGGCAGCCCCGGACCACCCAAGAGAATGTAAATTTTTAGTGTTGCATAATTTGATGACATTATTGTATGGATTTTCCTTGGTTGTAGACCCAAATCCGTTTTGGATTGGAAGTTTTTTGTCGTGCCAGTTGGGGTTGTCAATGTGTTCAATGGGGGACACTTTTTTTTCTACCCTCCCCAGCTCAGGAATCCCCGGCTATTTGGGTTATTCTGATGTGTTTATGAAAGTCTCGTCCTTGCCCTCTAGGGTTATGATTGTGCGATTTGAGTTGAGCCCTGTTGTAAATTTCCCGAGGGTCCACTCTTAATTTGTCTGTACCTGGCATGATGCTATGCGATCTTATATGAAGGGCTTGGAGAAGGGTCTTTTTGCCATCCCCTTTTACCCTGGGTGCCAGCTTTTTCTTTGGGCCAAAAAGTGGTCATTTAACCATGTATTGACATCATCTCCTTAATAAGATCACTGTGAAATTCAGTTCCGTTACCCCGATTTCCGATTTATTCTCCCAGTGAAAGGTCTTTGGTTTACCAGCTTGACCTTTGGGGGGCGTATAATCTTATTGCATTAAGCACGGGGATGAATGGAAGACGGCGTTTAATACCCCTGAGGGCCTTTTGAGTACCTAGTGTGCTTTTGGGCTCCTAATGCCCCTTCCGTTTCCAATTTTCATGAACGATATTTTCCGGGATTTTGTGGATACGTTTCTGAGTCTATTTGGACGATATTTTGATTTTTTTCTAATGACTGGGATTCCTAGTGGGGCATGTTCGGTGGTGTTCCGATTTTGAGAAAAATGCTTTGTATGTCAAGGGATCAAATGTCTTCTTTGGCTACAGAAGGTTTCGTTTTTGGAATTATTTTTTTCTCCGTCTGCTATTGAAATGGACCCATCAAGGTTCAGGCCATTTCTGATTGGGTTCAGCCCACTTCATTGAAGGCTCTTCAGAGATTTTTGGGTTTTTGCTAATTTTTACCGTAAATTTATATAAGTATTTTTCTGGTATTGTGAAACCACTTCTGATTTGCCAAAAAGGGCTCTGATGTGGTAAATTGGTCTCCGGAGGCAGTTTTGGCTTTTCAGGAGCTTAAGTGGAGATTCACTTCTGCTCCGGTTCTGCGGCAACCTGATGTTTCTCTCCCATTTCAGGTGGAAATAGATGCCTTCTGAGATTGGGGCAGGAGCCTTTTTGTCTCAAAGGGATCTGTAACCTCTAAGATTAACCCTTGTGCCTTCTCTCCCGAAAGTTTTCCCCAGCTGAACGTAATTATGATGTGGGGAATCGGAATTTATTGGCTATGAATTGAAAAATTTTAGAGTTGAGAGTCCTCAGTGGTGATACCTTTTAATGGCTAACTGAAAAGATGGTAACAAATTGCAAGCTTTCGAGGACTACTCAGGTCTCTTCATCAGGCTAAACTAATACAAAATCTGAAAATCACATATTTATGCACAAGACAGCACAGAAAAAATGCAATAGGTAAGACAAGTGACGTAAAGCAGAACTGTCATTATGGGAGATAGAGATGAACATAAATATTGGAACAGTTCATAGATAAGGAGTGTGAAAGTTTTATTGCCTCTGATTGGGTCTGGTATGTTTTGTGATGTTCTCACAGGTCTTTGGAGTAAATTCCTTAATTGATGTAAAACGTCATAAATCCATGTGACAGGTTCATTCCAGCATTAAGAGTGTCAAAGGTCACCATCAGTTTGTATTCGCAATTCTTCTGTGTCTCTGAGATGTGAAACTACCTTTCAATACAAGTAAATTCATATCCCACATGCTATGACCAGGGGGAAGAAAAATATCAAAATGTATCAAATATCAAAATGGCTATGAATTGGGCATTCGAAGAGTGGAGACATTGATTAGAGGGAGCCAAACATCAAGTTGTGGTCCTCACTGACCACAAAAACTTGATCTATCTTGAATCAGCCAAGCGATTGAATCCTAGACAGGCCAGGTGGGCCTTGTTTTTCATGCGTTTAACTTTGTGGTCTCCTTTCTCCCGGGTACTAAGAATGTTCATGCGGTTTGCCCTCTCTAGTTTCCTTGCGGATTCTTTGATGTGACTGAGCCTACTGCCATTCTTAAGGAGGGTGTCATTCTTACTGCTCTCTCACCCGATTTGAGAACTGACCTTGGAGCAATTTCAGGGGATAAAGCTGAAACGTGCCCTGCGGGGAAAACTGTTGTCCCAGACCAATGGAGGGAAAAAGTTATGTCTGAAGTTCATTGCTCTGCGTTGGCTGTCCATCCCGGTATTTTTGGTACTAGAGATTTGTTGAGTCGGTCCTTTTGGTGGCCTACCTTATCTCGTGATGTCAGGAACTTTGTGCAGTCCTGTGGGACTTGTTCTCGGTCCAAACCTTGCTCTCGCTTAGTGGATTTTTAATGCCATGCCTGTGCCCAGGAGGCCATGGACCCATATCCTATGGATTTTAATTCCGACCTCCCTGTCTCTCAGAGAATGACAGTTATTGGGTGATCTGTGATAGGTTTTTCCAAGATGATTCATCTTGTGCCACTGCCGAAGTTGCCATCCTCTTCCGAGTTGGTGCCCTTGTTTTTTCAGCAGGTGGTTCGGTTGCATGGCTTTCCAGAGAACATTGTGTCTGACAGAGGAGTCCAGTCTGTTTCCAGATTTTGGAGGACCTTTTGTTCTAAACTGGGAGTTCAGCTGTCTTTCTCCTCTGCGTTTCACCCTCAGACCAATGGGCAGACTGAGAGAACAAACCAGACCTTGGAAACTTATTTGAGATGTTTTGTGTCTGTGATCAGGATGACTTTGTCTTTTTTTGCCTTTGGGCTGAATTTGCGTAAATAATAGGGCTAGGTTCTGCCACTTTGATATCCCCTTTTTCTGCAATTTCGGGTTTCTCCTCGATTTTCTTCGGGCAGGTGGAGGCTTCTGTCTGTCCGGGTGTTGACTATGGTGGAGAGAATGCAGCAGATTTGGGATCAAGTAGTGGATAGTTGGTTCTCTCTCTCAGGAGAAGGCCCAAACGGTTTGCCAACCGGCATAGATGATGGTCCTCGGTTTAAAGTGGGTGACATGGTTTGGTTGTCCTCAAGGAAATATCCCTATGATGGTTGCATCTCCAAAATTTAAGCCAAGGTTCATTGGACCTTATAAGATCTTGGAATTTCTTAATCCTGTTTCCTTCCATTTGGCTCTTCCAGGGACGTTTAAGATTCACAACGTCTTCCACAAAATCTTTATTGAAAAGGTTTGTTGAGCCAGCGGTTCCTATGGCTGTGCCCCCTGAGGCCTGTTTTAGTTGAGGGCAATTTGGAGTATGAAGTGGAGAAGATTATTGGATTCTTGTCTGTCTAGACGGAGACTCCAGTACTTGGTCCAAGTGGAAGGGTTATGGTCAGGAGGACAATTCTTGGGTGTTTGCTTCTGACATTCATGCGGAGAGATTGGTTCGAGCCTTTCACCGGGCTCACACTGATCGCCTGGTGGCGGCAGGTGAGGGTTCGGTGGACCCCTTTGAAGGGGGTGTACTGTTGTGAATTCTCTAGATTCTGAGTTGGGCTCCCTCTGGTGTCTGTTAATATTAAGGGACCAGTCTTGATGACAGAGACCTTTCAGCTGCTGACGATTGGCTATCTGGGAGTCATGACTGGGGGGGATTTAAGGGAGTAAACGTTCCCATGATCCTCGCGGTGATTAGTTCTCTCTTACTGGTCCAGTTTGGAAGTCAATTCTGCGGTCTCCTGCAAACTTTCAGATAAGCTTTTTTCTTGCTTGTTTCAGTGGTTTTGTTATCTTTTGTTTTTTTCTGCTTTCTGAGTGAGGTCAGCCTTGTCCCCTGCTGGGGCCTGCACTGGTCTCTGTTCTCAGTTATTTGTTCTTTTTTCAGTCCCTGTTATTTCAGTGGCTGCTGGGTACTACATGTTCACACAGAGTTTGATATAGCTGGAGAGATCGGTGTGGTCTCAGTATTTTTTTGGAATCAGAAGTGTTGAAATTTTTCCGGGTTTTTGCTGGATTGCAGAAAGTATTCTTTTCTGTCCTGTCCTATCTAGACAGTTTTTGGGCCCCAGCGTCTGCTTACTCTATTTTTCTGCCTGTGTTTGTATTTCTCTTGTCTCAACCGCCAATATATGTGTGGGGGCTACCTATTCCTTTGGGGCGCTACTCCAGGGCAGTTAGCTTTCCCCTTTCTATCTTTAGGCTTAGCTATCTCTCCGGCGTGGTCGAGGCATCTAGGTCATCGTAGGTACGTCCCACGGCTGTTTTGTAGTGCGGTTTAGGGGTCTGCAATCCATTAGTTACCAACCACTCTGGGTGACTGGCTGCCTTGGCTACTTTTGTTACAGTCATCCTCGGCTACCATATCATAACAAGATGGGCCTATATAAGCTCCATATATAATGCGCCCCATATGATGCTCCAGTATATGATGGGCCCCATGGATGATGCACCAGTGTATGATGAGCCCCAATATAATGCCCAAATATAAATGGTCCCCATATAATATTTTGCTCCATATATAATGGGCTCCATGTGATGCCCATAAATAATGAAACCCCATTGATTCCTTAGTATATGATGGGCCCCATATGATGCTCCAGTATATTGATGGGCCCCATGGATGATGCTCCAGTGTATGTGGGCCTATATAAGCTTCATATATAATGGGCCCATATGATGCTCCAGTATATGATGGGCCCCATTTATAATGCTCCAGTGTATGATGGCCTATATAATGCTCCATATATAATGCCCCCATATGATGCTCCAGTATATGAGGGCCCCATGGATGAGCTACAGTGTATGATGAGCACCATATAATGCTCCAAATATAATGGTCCCCATATATAATGCTCCATATATAATGGGCCTCCATGTGAGATGGCCCCATAAATAATGAACCCCATATGATGCTCCAGTATATGATGGGCCCCTTAGATGATGCTTCAGTGTATGATGGGCCTATATAATGCTCCATATATAATGCGCCTCATATGATGCTCCAGTGTATGATGGGCCCATTTATAATGCTCCAGTGTATGATGGCCCCATGTAAGCTCCAAATATAATGGTCCCCATATGTAATGCTCCATATATAATGGGAAACCATGTGATGCCCCATAAATAATGAACCCCTATATGGATGCTCTAGTATATGATTAATGATGGGCCCCATATACATTGGTGTGCAGAAATATTAGGCAAATGTAGTATTTGATCACATCATCCTTTTTTATACATGTTGTCCTACTCCAAGCTGGTGGGGTACTGGTATGGGCTGGTATCATTAAAGATCAACTTGTGGGACCTTTTCGGGTTGAGGATGGAGTGAAGCTCAACTTCCAGACCTATCTGCCAGTTTCTGGAAGACACCTTTTTCAAGTAGTGGTACAGGAAGAAGTCGGTATCGTTCAAGGACAAATATGATTTTCATGCAAGACAATGCTCCATCACATGCATCCAAATACTCCACAGTGTGGCTGGCCAGTAAAGGCCTAAAAAGAAGAAAAAATAATGACATGGCTCCCTTGTTCACCTGATCTGAACCCCATAGAGAACCTGTGGTCCCTCATAAAATGTGAGATCTTCAGGGAGGGAAAACATTACACCTCCTGAACAGTGTCTGGGAAGCTTGGTGGCTGCTGGCACGTAATGTTGATCGTAAACAGATCAAGCAACTGACAGAATCTATGGATGGAAGGCTTCCTGAGTGGTCATTGTAAAGAAAGGTGGGCTACAGGCTATATTAGTCACTGATTTTTTGATTTTTGAATGTCAGAAAGTTATTTCTACATTTTATGTTGTTATATTGGTTTACCTGGTGAAAATAAACAAGTGAGATGGGTATACATTTGTTTTTTATTAAGTTGCCTAATAATTCTGCACAGTAATAATTACCTGCACAAACAGATATCCTCCTAAGATAGCCAAATCTAAAAAAAAAACACTCTAACTTCCAAAAATATTAAGCTTTGATATTTATGAGTCTTTTGGGTTCATTGAGAACATAGTTGTTGTTCAGTAATAAAGAAGAATCCTCTCAAATACAACTTGCCTAATATTTATGCACACAGTATATGATGCTCCAGTGTATGAGAGCCCCATTTAAAGCTCAAAATATAATGGTCCCCATATATAATGCTCCATATATAATGGCCTCCATGTGATGCCCCATAAAAAAATGAACCCCATATGATGCTCTAGTATATAACGGGGCCCATATATGATGCTCCAGTGTAAAATGGGGCCCTATCTATGATGCTCAAGTGGATGATGGGCCCCATATATAATTTTCCCAGTGTATATGATCCCCATATATTGCTCCAAACATTAAAAAAATGAAATACCTCTCCTCGCTGGGCACTGCTCTACTCTGGATTCCTCAGCATCACTATCTCCCAGCTCTCTGCACTTGGACTGTTCAGGCAGAGGGCGCACAGACGTGACGTCATCGCGCTCTCTGACCTGAATGTCACTGTCAGGAAACGCGGAAGACGTCACAGCGGTTGGAGCAGGGAGAGGTAAGTATTGCAAGTGCTGGGGCCCTGAGCTAGCAGGGGGGAACCACTCGTGGACGCCTACCCGGCACAGGGCCCCTCATAGTACGCCGGTGTCTCTAATGGCGAGTGGCCCCCCACCTGCTCAGGGCCCGTCAATTGCCCGGGTGTGCCTTGTGCTGACGCCGGCCCTGGGGGGTACAGCCCAGTTAGGAAGGTGGAAAAAACTGGCATATGTTGAGGTGTAGGCTGGACGTTCAGCAGCTGCAAAATGGGGAATTGGAGAAGTCGGAGGAAAGGAGGACAAAGGAGCCATTTTGCTGGCAACATATGTGTCATCAGGGGAAGGTGGTACAAAATCCTTTGAAACCCAGCATGGTTCATTTTAATGAAGGTGAGATCACCTACATTTTGTGTCGACAGCCGGTCCTTCTTTTCTGTCAGGATTGATCCAGCAGCACTGAAGGCTCTTTCTGATACCACACTACCAGCAGGGCAAGCGAGCTCCTGTAAGGCATATTGTGCCAATTCAGGCCTGTTCTAGTTTTACAGGCCCAATGTCAAAGGGGATGAGCTGTGAGGGAGAACATCGATAGGGGAGGAGAGGTAATTTTGAACCATAGTTGACAAATGCTTTCTCCTGTCTGTTGCAATCGATTGAGTATTAACAGTCGTGTAGCGGTACTCGAGAAATCAGTCCACAACATGGCTGAAAACCCGTGTCTCCTACGCCACTTCGGCTGTAGGCACCATGACACCTCTTCCATTTGCCCCAGTATGGCTCGTGTAAACAAAAAGTCATACAATAGTAAGCCAAGTACTGGTGAAAATATAATCACCCCAAAATAATTTGGTCCCAACGCCAAAAAAGCAAAGACTCCCAGAGATAAATAATACAAGAAAGAAAGGAGCATGAACCTTATCTCAAAAATTATCAAATTCTTTATTACAACAATAATAAAAATGCCAACATTAAAGGCCCAAATAGACATTGAGGTGTGACGAGACAAGCTGTCGGTAAGAAAGACAGCAACAGACAATGCATAGCCCAGGGTATAACATATAGTTATGAAGCCAACATATTAATATATCAATGTAAACTGAAATCAATCCAAAGATCTCTATATATAAACCAGTGGCCCCATATAAAGTGCATAGTGCATATCATACATCTTGTTACCCATATTGGTGGCTGAGTCTGTGCGTCTCACAAGACAGACCCCCCTGACGCGCGTTTCGCGGATGTGCTTTTCAAAAAGGGACTCACCATGCATAACCCCAGGGCTTTTTATATGTATGGTAAGATCCAGATAATGTCGGTTAAATAGGGCGCACATGTTCACTGCATCACACGCCACTAAAGTACCTACCCTTCCCCCGGCAGTCAATACATCGCTCGCATGTAGGCGAAAATCGCCTTGTGACGTCATCAATATCGCGCGAGGTGACCAGGACGGCCGTGGAGAAGGGAGGAATCAGCGTGGAGCAGGGCGCATGCGCGCACCGCCGCAGCCATTCATCGTGGAGACCATGAAGGAGGACATTTTTGGGAAGATCGCAACAAAAATAGTAAATAACAAACAATATCGTGCATAACTGAGATAAAGTGCATAATTAAAACAGATGATTATCATATAATACAAAAATAGTGAACAAATGATTCAAAACAAATGAAATTAAATGTAATATAAAAAGAGATCATAATAGACAGTGCTATAATACTCATTTTAAGTGACAAAATATTACATGATATAATTATAAAAATATATATGTCTATAAGACGATCTTTTATCCAAAGTGTCGACCGAAGATGGATCCATAAGAATTTTTCTATAGAAACACAGCATGCTTAGAAAAGTCTTCAAATTCAATCGAATGAAGAAAGATGACATGCCACGGCAAATCTTTATCCATTAACAACGATATTAAATACACTAAAAATAAAAAACTGAGAAAATGACATAATTAAAAATAATAATTTAAAACGTGGTGGGTAGATTCATTATCATATTCAATATGGGACGAGCACTAGGCTGGACGAGAAAATAGTGGACAGGACAACCCTGCTTTCAAAAAGAGGGAGGATTCACAGCGGGGGACCACAAAGTCATTACAGAAATGGGGCCAAAATGTTTAATTTTTCATTTTACCCTTTGGGTGTAACCGTGTCGAGAGTGACAATCCACCTACATTCGCGCTGGGCTAGGAACGCGGGTGAGATTGCCACCTTAAACGCCACCCCTAATTCTATCATATGCCCCTTAAAATCCACGGGTGGGCGTTTCCCCTGTGGTACATGTGTCGCGTGTCCTAATATCCTTAGATGTGGGACTTCAAAAAATCAGACGGAAGCAGGGAATTTAAAATTTGTGGAATATATTTCTTCCAATACCACTCATGTGGTGTATTACGCCACATGTCCTTGCCCCCTTATATATGTGGGTCTCACATCTAGGGAATTGAAGATTAGGAAAACAGCGAACATGTGCGAGATTCTTGGCTGCTAAGGATATTGAGGATATATCAACACTAAAAACGCTACCGTGGCATTTTCGTCTTTGTCATGGGATCTGACCCCAGCGGGTTAAAAATAAGGGGCATTGATAGAATTAGGGGTGGCGTTTAGGTGGCAATCTCACCCGCGTTCTAGCACAGCGCGAATGTAGGTGGATTGTCACTCTCGACACGGTTACACCCAAAGGGTTAAATGAAAAATTAACATTTGCCCCATTTCTGTAATGACTTTGTGGTCCCCGCTGTGATCCTCCCTCTTTTTGAAAGCAGGGTTGTCCTGTCCACTATTTTCTCGTCCAGCCTATGTCTCGTCCCATATTGAATATGATAATGAATCTACCCACCACGTTTTAAAAATATTATTTTTAATTATGTCATTTTCTCAGTTTTTTAATTTTTTAGTGTATTTAATATCGTTGTTATATGGTAAAATTTGCCGTGCTATGTCATCTTTCTTCATTCGATTGAATTTGAAGACTTTTCTAAGCATGCTGTGTTCTAAAAAATTCTTATGGATTCCATCTTCGGTCGACACTTTGCATAAAAGATCGTCTTATAGACATATATATTTTTATAATTATAACATGTAATATTTTGTCACTTAACCCCTTCATGACCCAGCCTATTTTGACCTTAAAGACCTTGCCATTTTTTGCAATTCTGACCCAGTGTACCCTTTATGAGGTAATAACTCAGGAACGCTTCAACGTATTTAGCGATTCTGAGACTGTTTTTTCGTGACCAATTGGGCTTCATGTTAGTGGTAAATTTAGGTCGATAATTTTTGCGTTTATTTGTGAAAAAAATGGAACTTTGGCAAAAAATTTTGAAAATTTCGCAATTTTTCAAATTTTGAATTTTTTATTCTGTTAAACCAGGAGTTATGTGACACAAAATATTTTTAATAAATAACATTTCCCACATGTCTACTTACATCAGCACAATTTTGGGAACAAATTTTTTTTTTGTTAGGAAGTTTATAAGGGTTAAAAGTTGACCAGCGATTTCTCATTTTTACAGCAAAATTTACAAAACCATTTTTTTTAGGGACCACCTCACATTTGAAGTCACTTTGAGGGGTCTATATGGCAGAAAATTACCCAAAAGTGACACCATTATAAAAACTGCACCCCTCAAGCTACTCAAAAATACACTCAAGAAGATTATTAACCCTTCAGGTGCTTCACAGGAACTAAAGCAACGTGGAAGGAAAAAATGGACATTTTAATTTTTCCAACAAATTTTCTTTTAGCAATCAATTTTTAATTTTTGCATGGGCAACAGGATAAAATGGACCCTAAAATTTGTTGGGAATTTCTCCTGAGTACACAGATCCTCATATTGGTCATAAACCACTGTTTGGGGGCGCACGGCAGGGCTCAGAAGGGAAGGAGCGCCATTTGACTTTTTGAATAGAAAATATGCTGGAATATTTAGCGGTTGCCATGTCGCATTTTGGAGAGTCCCTGTGTGCCTAAACATTGGAGCTCCCCCACAAGTGACCCCATTTTGGAAAACTAGACCCCCCAAGGAACTTATCTAGATGCAGATTGAGCACTTTGAACCCCCAGGTGCTTCACAAATTGATCCGTAAAAAAAAGAAAGTACTTTTTTTTTCACAAAAATTATTTTCTTTTAGCCTCAGTTTTTTCATTTTCACATGGGCAACAGGATAAAATGGATCCTAAAATTTGTTGGGGCAATTTCTCCTGAGTACACAGATACCTCATATGTGGTCATAAACCATGTTTGGGCGCACGGCAGGCTCAGAAGGGAAGGAGCGCCATTTGACTTTTTGAATGGAAAATATGCTGGAATATTAGCGGTTGCCATGTCGCATTTGGGAGAGTCCCTGTGTGCCTAAACATTGGAGCTCCCCCACAAGTGACCCCATTTTGGAAACTAGACCCCAAGGAACTTATTAGATGCAGAGTGACACTTTGAACCCCCAGGTGCTTCACAAATTTGATCCGTAAAAAAAAGAAAGTACTTTTTTTTTCACAAAAATTTTCTTTTGCCTCAGTTTTTTCATTTTCACATGGCAACAGGATAAAATGGATCCTAAAATTTGTTGGGCAATTTCTCCATGAGTACACCGATAACCTCATATGTGGTCATAAACCACTGTTTGGGCGCACGGCAGGGCTCAGAAGGGAAGGAGCGCCATTTGACTTTTTGAATTGAAAATATGCTGGAATATTTAGCGGATGCCATGTCCGCATTTTGGAGAGTCCCTGTGTGCCTAAAACATTGGAGCTCCCCCACAGTGACCCCATTTTGGAAACTAAACCCCCCAAGTAAACTTATCTAGATGCAGAGTGAGCACTTTGAACCCCCAAGTGCTTCACAAATTGATCCGCAAAAAAAAGAAAGTACTTTTTTTTTCACAAAAATGTTCTTTTATGCCTCAGTTTTTTCATTTTCACATGGGCAACAGTATAAATTGGATCCTAAAATTTGTTGGGCAATTTCTCTTCTGAGTACACAGATACCTCATATGTGGTCATAAACCACTGGTTTGGGCGCACGCAGGGCTCAGAAGGGAAGGAGCGCCATTTGACTTTTTGAATGGAAAATTTAGCTCCTGTCGTTAGCGGACACCATGTCATGTTTGGAGAGCCCCTGTATGCCTAAACTTTGGAGCTCCCCCACAAATGACCCCATTTTGGAAACTAGAACCCCCTAAGAAACTTATGCAGATGCACAGTGAGCACTTTTGAACCCCAGGTGCTTCACAAAAGTTTATAACGCAGAGCCGTGAAAAATAAAAAATCATTTTTTTTTTCTCAAAAAATGATTATTTAGCCCCATATTTTTTATTTTCACAATGGTTACAGGAGAAATTGGACCCCAAAAGTTGTTGTCTAATTTGTCCTAAGTACGCTAGTAACCTCACATGTGGGGGAGAACCACTGTTTGGGCACACGTCCAGGGCTTGGAAGGGATTGTAGTGACGCTTTGAAATGTCGACTTGATGAATGGTCTGCGGGCGGGCAGAGCCCCTGATGTGCCTAAAACAGTAGAAACCCCCCACAAGTGACCACATTTTGTAAACTAGGCCCGTCAAGGAACTTAACTAGATGTGTGGTGAGCACCTTGAACCCCCAGTGCTTCACAGAAGTTTGTAATGCAGAGCCGTGAAAATAAAAAAATTCATTTTTTTTCCTCAAAAACTGATTTTTTTAACCGGCAATTTTTTATTTTCACAAGGGTAACAGGAGGAAATTGGACCAACAAAAGTTGTTGTTACAGTTTGTCCTGAGTACACTGGTACCCCCATATGTGGGGGGGAAACACTGTTTTGGTTGCATGGGAGAGCAACAGAAGAGAAGGAGCGCCATTTTGGAATGCAGTATTGATGGAATGTTCTGTGGGCTCATGTTGCGTTTGCAGAGCCCCTGATGTGCCTAAACAGTAGAAACCCCCCACAAGTGACACCATTTTTGGAAACTAGACCCCCAAGGAGCTTATCTAGAGTGTAGTGAGCACTTTTGAACCCCCAAGGGCTACACAGAAGTTTATAACGCTGGGGCCAATGAAAATAAAAAAATCATATTTTTTTCCACAAACATGATCTTTTAGTCCCCAATTTTTTATTTTCCCAAAGGGTAACAGGAGAAATTAGACCTTCAAAAGTTGTTGTCCATTTGTCCTGAGTACGCTGTATATCCCAATGTGGGAGAAAACTACTGTATGGGCACACTTCGGGGCTCTGAAGGGAAGTAGTGACGTTTTGAAATGCCGACTTGATGGAATGGTCTGCGGGCGTCATGTTACGTTTGCAGAGTCCCTGATGTGCCTAAAACAGTATAAACTCCCCACAAGTGACCCCATTTTGGAAACTAGACCCCGCAAGGAACTTATTAGATGTGTGGTGAGCACTTTGAACCCCCAAGTTCTTCACAGAAGTTTATAACGCAGAGCCGTGAAAATAAAAATTCATTTTTTTTCCACAAAAATAACTTTTTTAGTCCCCAATTTTTTTTTCACAACAGTAACAGGAAGAAATTAGACCCCCAAAGTTGTTGTGCAATTTTTCCCGAGTACGCTGATACCCCATTTGTGGGGGGGTAAAAACCCCTGTTTGGGCACACGTCGGGGCTTGGAATAAAGGGAGCACTTTTGACTTTTTGAACGCAAAATTTGCAGGAATCAATGTTGCGCCATGTCGCGTATGGAGACCCCCTGATGTACCTAAATAGTGAAACCCCTCAATTCTAACTCCAACCCTAACCCCAAACACACCCCTAACCCCAACCCTAACCCCTACACACCCCTAACCCTAATACAAACCCTAACCCCAACACACCCCTAACCCTAATCCCAACTCTAACCATAAACCTAACCACAAGCCTAAACCCTAATCCAACCCTAACCCCAAAACAACCCCTAACGCTTATCCCAACCCTAACCCTAATCCCCAAACCCTAACCCTAATTCCAACCCTAACCCTAATTCCAACCCTAACCCTAATTCCAACCCTTACCCTAATTCTAACCCTAATGCTAACCCTAACCCTAGTTTCTAACCCTAAGGCTGGGTTCATATTGCGTTTTACCAGCCCGTTCAACACGTAGCGTTGACGGGCTGGTAACGGGTAATAGCATAACGCGATCGCGTTATGCTATACCCGCTAGTGCGAGGATCAGCGATGATTCATCTGTGCTAGCGGTGATGGAGCCCAGACGCTGCAGCCTGCGTCCAAAGGCTCCGTCACTGAATGACGACACGTCGCGAACGCATGCCGCTTCATGGCTATGCGTTGCGATGCGCCACAAATGGGGTGAATGGCAGCGTTAACGGACTGCGTTACACCGCGTTATAACCGCGGTGGAAACGCAGTCCATCTAACGGACTGCCATAATGCAATATGAACCCAGCCTGACCCTAAGGCCCCGTGCACACGTTGCGGATTCACTTGTGGATTTTTCTAAAATCTAAAATCCGCAGGTAAAACGACCTGCCTTTTACCTGCGTTATTTAGCGCGGATTTGCTGCGGTTTTTCTCTGCGGTTTTACGCCTATAATGGAATAGGTGTAAAATCGCTGCGGAAATCCGCACAAAGAATTGACATGCTGCGGATTTAAAACCGCAGCAAAATCTGCGCTGAAAAATCTGCAGCATGTGCACAGCGTTTTTTTTTTACCATTTATTTGCTTGTACTGTACTGGTTTCTGGATCTGCTGTGAATCCGCAGCGCATATCTGCTGCGGATCCGCAGCGAAATCAGCTGCGGATCAGCAGCGAATTCCGCTGCGGA
Organism: Oophaga sylvatica; assembly: GCA_033576555.1. Taxonomy (NCBI): domain Eukaryota; kingdom Metazoa; phylum Chordata; class Amphibia; order Anura; family Dendrobatidae; genus Oophaga; species Oophaga sylvatica. The sequence continues at coordinate 12,131 of JARQOD010009077.1, read as the reverse complement.
TCAGCAGCGAAATCAGTGCGGATCAGCAGCGAAATCCGCTGCGGATCAGCAGCGAAATACCGCTGCGGATCAGCAGCGAAATCAGCTGGGGATCAGCAGCGAATCAGCTGCGGATCTGCAGCAAAATCCGCAACGTGTGCACAGGGCCTAATAGGAAAAAAAAAAATTCTTTATTATTTTCCCTACCTATGACAGGGGGGGTTCACTTACTTTTTTTTATTTTGATCACTGTGACAGTTTATCACAGTGATCAAAATAAATTTTTTGACTATGAAGGGCGCACTGCGCATGCGCCGGCCGGCGGGCGCACTGCGCATGCGCCCGCCATTTTCCAAGATGGCGGCCCCCATGAAGAATCCCGGGCAGACGCCGAAGGATCCAGACTGTGGAGGGAGAGTGAGTATGGGGGTCGGAAGTCAGGGGGGGGGATCGGAAGGTGGGGGCAGCGGAGGCCAGGACGAGGGGTGCTTTTAGTGACGGCGGTGACCGACCGCTGCCATCTTTCGGTGGCGGCGGCCGATCGCGCCGTGAATCCGTGTGGGGGGGGTCAGGGCCTCGGTGTCCAGCCATGGCAGATGCTATTGCAGCATCGGCCATGGCTGGATTGTAATATTTCACCAATTATATTGGTGAAATTTACAGATTGCTCTGATTGGCTGTTTCACTTTTAACAGCCAATCAGAGCGATCGTGGCCACGGGGGGGGTTAAGCCAACCCCCCTGTGGTGAAGCACAAAGGGTCCTGTGCCGGCGGGTCGGGTGACCTTTCAGTGACCCCGGTCCCCCGACCCGCAGGGACGCGATCCTTTCATGACGCCACATAGGCGTCATGGGTCGGATTGGCCAAGGTTTTCATGACGCCTACGTGGCGTCATGGGTCGGGAAGGGGTTAAAATGAGTATTATATGCACTGTCTATTATGATCTCTTTTTATATTACATTTAATTATCATTTGTTTTGAGATCATTTGTTCACTATTTTTGTATTATATGATAATCATCTGTTTTAATTATGCACTTTATCTCAGTTATGCACGATATTGTTATGTTATTTACTATTTTTGTTGCGATCTTCCCAAAAATGTCCTCCTTCTGGTCTCCACGATGATGGCTGCGGCGGTGCGCGCTGCGCCCTGCTCCACGCTGATTCCTCCCTCTCCACGGCCGTCCTGGTCACCTCGCGCGCATATTGATGACGTCACAAGGCGATTTTCGCCTACATGCGAGCGATGTATTGACTGCCGGGGGAAGGGGAGGTACTTTAGCGGCGTGTGATGCAGTGAACATGTGCGCCCTATTATACCGACATTATCTGGATCTTACCTAAATATAAAAAGCCCTGGGGTTATGACATGGTGATCCCCTTTTTGAGAAAGCACATCCGCGAAACGCGCGTCAGGGGGATCTGCTCTTGTGAGACGCACAGATCAGCCACACAATAGGGGTAAGCAAGATGTATGATATGCACTATGCACTTTATATGGGGCCACTGGTTTATATATAGAGATCTTGGATTGATTTCAGTTTACATTGATATATTAATTGTTGGCTTCATAACTATATGTTATACCCTGGCTATGCATTTGTCTGTTGCTGTCTTTCTTACCGACAGCTTGTCCTCGTCACACCTCAATGTCTATTTGGGCCTTTAATGTTGGCATTTTTATTATGTTGTAATAAAGAATTTTGATAATTTTTGAGATAAAGGGTTCATGCTCCTTTCTTTCTTGTATTTCCCGTATGGCTCGTGGTAGAACCTGCACCGCTGCTTGGTGCTGGGAATGCCTCTAACAAACAGTTTACTAGAGTTGCTTGTTTTGTTCGCCAATATTAGCTCTAGGTTCTCCTGTGGCATGATGTTCTGTAATATGCCTTTATAGCTGGATCAAGGATGCTAGCCAACAGTAGTCGTCATCCTTCATAATTTTGGCAATGCGGGGGTCCCTTTTTAGAATCCGCAAGACATAATCAACATGTGGGCCAATGTTCCAGGTATCAATGATGCACTGCCCGTGGTGGGGGGAGGAGTACTTTCTGCCAAATCCACATCCCTCCAGTCACGCACAAAACCTGTAAACCTGACCTAGGCAAGCCACCATTTTCTCTTGACCCCTGAGAAGCATCCTCCTCCCCAAAATAATCATCCCCCTCATCCTCCTCCTCTTCCTCTTCTTCCTCCACCTCTCCAGGACAGTTCCCTGAGCAGACAATGCCTGACTGTCATCAAGGCTTTCCTCCTCCTCCTCCTCTGTAGACGCCTGATCCTTAATGTGCGTCAAAGTTTGAATGACAGATGCTTAAGTGGGAAGCTCATGCTAGGATGGCGTCAACTGCGCTTACCAGCCGTGTGCATTCCTCAAAACACAGAAGGATTTTACAGAGGTCTTTCAGCTTTGACCACTGCACACCCGACAACTCGATGTCTGCCCCCAAACTTTCCTGCCCGTGTATCCCCCCACAAATGCATTACAGCCTGCCTCTGTTCGCACAGCCTCTCAACCATGTGCATGGTGGAGTTCCACCTTGTTGCAACGTCTATGATTAGACGGTGCTTGGGAAGGTGGAGCAATCGCTCAGCCTCTGCATACGACTGGAGTCTACGGGCGAGCAACGGATGTGCGAGCACAGTCTTCGCACCTTATGGATCAGGGCTGGTAACTCTGGATAATTATTTATGAAGCACTGCACCACCAGGTTCAAGGTGTGAACCAGGCAAGGTATGTGTCTGAGTTTTGCCAGGGCTATGGCCGCCACAAAATTATGGCCATTATCACTGACTACCTTGCCTGGCTCAAGATGTAGACTGCCCAGCGATGACTCAGTTTCTTGCTGCAGTAGTCGGCCAGTACCCTCCGCGGTGTGTCTATTGTCGCCCAAAGACATCATCTTTAAAACAGCCTGCTGACGCTTACCACTAGCTGTTCGATAGTGGGACACCTCGGTGCAGCACTGGCGGCTGCGGATGGAGTGCTCTGTGACTGCGCTCGGTGAGCTTTCGCTTCTGGAGGAGGAGGGGGGTCGAACGCCTACAAGCCAACTGTGCCTATACCGTGAGCTAGGCAGCACTGTCCCACCGATGCTGTCCCCCTTTGGACCCTGCATCCACCACATTCAACCCAGTGCGCAGTGATGGAAAAGTACCGGCCCTGGCCATGCCTACTGGTCCATGCATCTGTTGTGAGGTGCACCTTTCCACTCACTGATTGTTTGAGTGCATGGACAATGCGGTCTTTCACATGCAGGTGGAGGGCGGAATGGCTTTTTCTAAAAAAGAAGTGCCGACTGGGTGGTCATAGTGTGGACAGCGTAGGCCATGAGCTCTCGGAACGCTGCGCTTTCAACCAAACGGAAGGGCATCATCTCTAATGAGATCAGTTTGGTAATATAGGCGTTCAAAGCCAGTGAAGTTTGTAGTCCGCCCACGCTTGCAAGTGCATGGTGTTTAAATGTCTAAGCATGCAACTGGTATTCAATTTTCAGAGATTTTTCCCTCAGCTAAAGGTCCTTCCGTACTTCTTACAGATAACCTTTGCCTCATGAATAGGATTTTGGTCAAAAAATTGCCACACTGCACTCTTCCTACTATTGTGATAAATTTTCAGGGCTTGCACACTGTGCTAATTTGATTTTTCTGGCCAAGCTGTCCTGCAACTGTTTTGTTCTTTAACACGTTTTTGTACTCATTACGGGCCTGCCGGGATAACCGCAGCAGCGATGTTGATGCCTGCTGCGGAACCTCCACCTCTTCTGAGCTGTTGCCAGCGGCACCCTTTTCCCCCAATGGATGCCAATCCGGGTCAACAACTGGGTCATCCATCACCTCCTCTTCAATTTCATCTGCACCTTCCTCTGTGTCACCGTGTAAGGTGGTATAGTATGCGGGAAGGGGCATCTGAGTTTCATCAGAGTCAGAATCTGACTCAGTAGACTGCGAGGGCACTGTAGTGCTCTGGGTGAATGTACCAGCAGAATCATATAGCACTGGTGTGCATCAGTGCACTCCATGTAGATTATCTTTGACTGGGGAATTCAGGATTTGACTTGATAACCCAGGCATGGTATGTGAAAAGAGCTCCAGGGAGTAATCTGAAGTGTGGCCTGCCGCATCCTTCACTGTTGGTGGGGGTGAAGGACTCAAGGAAAGGTGTTTTTCCCTGACCAGGAGCCTGCACTGACGACTCAGTGCTTGCATTTTTTGAAACTTCAGAAGAGAGGCGTAGAGCTGGAGGCTTTTTGGCAATGTAAGCCAAAACCTGTTCCTGATGCTCCGGCATTTAAAGCAGTTTACCTACCCCAGAAAAGGGAGCCTTCCAGACCTTCTGGAGCCAGACGATGACGTGGGCCCTCAACACCTACTGCCTTAGGTGCTATTGTGCTTTTGGCACTACCAGCAGATGCACCACCACCACCATCAGTACCAGCTGGCCCCCCCACGTCTACGGCCTCTTCCACCAACTTCCTCATGTTTGGGAAAATGTACCAAAAATACCAGCAGATATATGGTCTGTACGAGGAGCGTTTCAGCTGTCTACGGTGGTAGGAAAAAATTTAAATCTCCGTATATATTTCCGGAGTCTCAAACACACGCTCTCTCACTATGGATTTGACCATAATACAAAGAGCAGATATACGGTACTGTATCAGAAGGGGACGCTGTTTTACGGTGTACGGGAAATTTCAATCTCCGTATAGGGTTTCCGGAGTCACACACAGACGCTCCCTCAGTATGGATTTGACTGTAATACAAAGAGCAGATATACGGTACTGTATCAGAAGCGGACAGGTGTATACTGTTTACAGGAAAATTTAAATCTCCGTATATATTTCCGGAGTCACACACACTTGCTCTCTCACTATGGATTTGACCGTAATACAAAGAGCAGATATACGGTACAGTATCAGAAGCGGACAGGTGTATACGGTGTACAGGAAAATTTAATCTCCGTATATATTTCCGGAGTCACACACAGATGCTCACTCAGTATGGATTTGACCGTAATACAAAGAGTAGATATACGGTACTGTATCAGAAGCGACAGGTGTATAATGTGTACAGGAAATTTCAATCTCCGTTATATCTCCGGAGTCACACCAGATAGTCAGCATGTAATTTGTCCGTGTACCGCCGGTACACGCTAGTGTGTGAGGAGCGTACAAGCTCTATACGATGTGGGAAAAAATGAACGCTCGGTAACTGTGCAGAAAAAAGAATAAGGCCGGCGTCACACTCACCGTACAAAAATATGGACCGTATTGTACAAGCGTAATACCCCAAAATGTTGCCAGCACAACAATCCGTATTTCATCCGTTGTCAGGGTGTGGTGCGTATGTTGCGCATGTAAGCATCCGTATGCAATCCGTATGGATCCGTACAGCGTATTTTTCTCGCCGCCTTGCAAAATGGACATTTACGGTTTTTAGGCCTGAAACTCATTCAAACCATCATCAGGAAAGCCTATTTATTGGCTCTGCATCAGTGGCAGCCCCCAATTTTGCCATTTTGGTGGTGTGCTTGTGTTGGAGTATGTGGTTGGTTGCCAACATGTCTGACAGTCTTCAGTTCACCCCACTGATCAAGTGTTGTACAACTGGGTTTTGTCCTGCCACTTTGGGCAGCCATAACACAGTGATCGTTGATCGCGGAGAAGGAGGCAATTGTGGGTGCATCCGCTTTGAGACAATGCCTCACTAAAGGCCATTTTCATCGCCTGTATGCATCTCTGCGGAGTCATCCAGACAGTTTTTTCTGTTTTGTCGGATGACCATTCCCACATTTGATGTTTTGTTGGAGATTGTGCACCCTGGGATTCACCTACCAGGAAACAAGGTTGCGCAAAGCTATCTAAGCAGAGGAGCGACTTGCCTTACGCTACGGTTGTATTTCTCACCTACATACTGTCTGTTGATGATGTGTTTTGCCATAGTTTCCCTTTACCTTATGGCTGTTGCTGAAATATCCTCATAATATCCTCCATATATCACCTCTAAGTACCTGAACAATGATGTGTAGTAAAAAATGACAGAAACTTTGACTTCTGGTTAATTGAAGTTATGATTGTTTGACATTAAATCATGTAACGGTTATGTATAGTGCGTTTGTTAAACCTTTGTGCATGTGTATTGATTGTTCTCTCTACTTTTGGTTACTTGTAGGTTCCTAACTACTGGCATATCCTTATGCCGCACTTCATCTGGCGTTTTTGATTGGGAGGTCCACCATCTCTGGCATTGTGCGTGATACTGCTCACAACTCTGGGACAGACTGCATCAACTGGTGATGCCTGAGCCAAAGATGGAAGACTGGAAGAGGATTTCAGGGGATTTGAGGAGCATGCCAGTTCCAAATTGTATGGGAGCCTTGATGGGAAGCACATCCGTGTGCGTAAGCCGCCGAACTCAGGGTCACAATTCTATAATTATAAACAATATTTTTCTGTGGTGCTGTTGGCTCTGGTTGACATAAACTACAGGTTTATAATTGTAGACATTGGGGCCTATGGAAGAACTGAAACTCTAGGTCTTCATTCTTCCATTATGGGTCAGCGGCTGCGCAATAAACGAGTTGCACCTACCACCAGCACGGCAACTTCCTGGCTCCAATCTAGAACCTGTCCCATTTGTTGTAGTTGGGGATGAGGTCTTCCAGCTATCAAGGAATGTGATGAGGCCATATCCACGACGACATCTTGACCACCGTCTTCGGATCTTCAACTTGCGCCTATCACGGGCCAAGCGCCTTGTGGAGTGTGCCTTTGGCATTTTGTGTGCAAAATGGCGGGTCCTCCGTCTGCTTTTCAGCTGAGGAAGCCAACGTCTATGAGGTCATCAAGCATGTGTTGTTGTACATAATTCACCAGAATGCATGATTGTGGCCCATCAGATTTGGTGAAAGTGTGGTGACCAATGGGGATATGCCTTACGCCCATGTCATCCTTTCCGTCTCCACTCTCAGGACTGAAAACCCGTGATATCTTTACCCAAATATTTTGTGTCACCTGAAGGTCCTACAACATGGCAAGATGATTATCTATGCTGTATGTTTTTGGTGTGTATAGAAAAAAAGTTTTTATTGCTGACATAGTCTCTGTCTAGTGTTAATGGTCATAACAGATGTGTTGATGGTTGAGTACAAAAACTTATGAAAAAATACTCCAAATTTTATATAAAAATACATCTTTATATGTGCAAACTGCACTTTGAGGTAGTGACTACCATATTTGCTTCTTATGGTATATGTATTTACAGCACAATAGTGTAAGTGGGCATTCTTACACAAGTACCAAAATAAGGCATTACAAAATTACAAATATTTATAGAAATAATAGTATGTAAGACAAAAACCATTGTCACTATGGTAGTGTGATATATGTGACCCATTATGTCGGATTGGTCACATTAGACAAGTGCAAAGATGCATTTGACAACTGTGAGTGAAACTGAATATAAACAAATAACAAACATTGCAGTAATAATAATATCCAAAAAAAAAAAAACTTTCACTATGATAGTGAAGACCATATGTTACCCATATGTTTGGTTCACAAGATTAGACTACTGCAAATATGCAATAGACACATGGAGTACAAGTAAATATAAAAAAATAAACAAACATTTGCTGAAATAATAATACATAAGGAAAATTAAACTTTCCCATATGACTAGTGAGCACCATTCTGACCCATATGGTTGAGTTTTAAGGCTGACTATAGCAATTATGCATTAGCCAACAAGGTTGAAAATTAAATATAAAAAAATAACAAACATTGGTATAAATTATAAGATTTAAAGAAAATAAAAAAAGTTGCAGGTAGCCCATTTCCCACCATCTCAGTTCCATATGCTGTTTGTAGGCATTCAGATGAGTGCAAATATAAAAAAAAAACAAACTTTTGTATAAATAATAAGAGATAATGAAAATAACAAACGTTGGACTATGCCTACTGAAGAGCATATTGGTACCATATGTTGTTTTAGAGGCATCTAGATTAGTTCAAATGTCTTTGACACAACAGGAGTTTTAGAGCAAATAAAAAAAATTAACAAACTGCTTTTTTTAAAACATAATATATATGTAAATAAAAAAATCACCCGGTGGTGGTATGGGTGGGTGGTGGGGTTGGCGGTGTCCAGCGTCTCTGTGTGGTTGGCTTTGATTGAGACCTTGACCATCACCCTGTTGGGGTGGATTTTCTGGGCCCTGAGCTAACATCTGGCCACGGTCTGGTTGGTGTGTGGGCACATTGCCATAAAGATAAGGGAGATTATATTCCTGTGTAAGATGGTACCCACGAGAATCATACCCCCCAATATGACCATGTTGAGCACATCCAGGTTGGGACCAGCCTCCAACACTGGATCTGTAAAGTGGCCATATTGGGAAGTGGGATTATAGCCAGCCATTTGACCCTGTTGCTGCCAAGGTTGGTTTGGTGGGGGAATGGGTTGAGGTGTAGGCGCCCGTGCAGGAGGATCATCAGAACCTAATTGAGCATGCACATTTTGGTGCGGGGTAAGGCGCGGAGGTTACAGGGTGAGAGCTGCCACCTCTCAAGGAATTACAAACACCTCATATGTGTATTGGGGTGTCCATGCGTCAATTAGGATGTGCATGATCGCTCACGGGGTAGGGAGAAGTTAGCGGGCAAGGCTACAGGCATAGGCCTCCTCACCCTCATCCACAGCTGCCATTGAAAGGTGAATTGAGTACCCAGTGTCCGATGCCTACGTGTGTCTGACCCTGTGATGTCTCGCCATCTTCTCCCTGGCGGGATATTGCAGCAGGGCTGGGGGGAGCCCCCAGAGGTACAATGGGGCTGCTGCTTTTTTCCTGCTTCATCACCAATGGCGGATGCTGCTGCAGCTGGTGCCTCTGGTAAGGTAGAGGAGGAGGGGTTCACCACGAAACACTTGACAACCCAGTTATGTTTCGGTAGCTGAGGAGAAATTGCAAAAATAGCCAAAAAAAGCAATACACCAGAGAGGCTGGAAACTATTGGATTGCAGGACCCTAAACTAACCGCAACAATAGAAGTACCGTGAGCGTAACTACGTGATCCTAGACTCCTCGTCACAGCCGACAGATAGCTACCCTAAAGGCGAAGATGAATGCTATCTGCCCGTAGCAGAATCCCCAAAGAAATAGGAAGCCCCCAAACATGTAATGGCGGTTAGACCAGAAGAAAATACGGAACACAGACAGAAAATAGAATGAGCAAACATGGGGCCCAATCTGTCTAGATAGAAAAGTATAGGAAAGAATTCTGACTGCAACCCAAAAAAAAACCCTGACAAAAATACAACACTTCTGATTAAAAAAAAAACCTGGATCACATGATCTTACCACCTAAATCAGATTCCTGGTGTAACCACAGCAATTCAGCAAATAAAAAGTGACATTGGAACAGAGCAAAAGTGCAAACACAAACTGAGCACATTGCAGCGCCAGGCCCCAAAAGGGGACCAGCTGAAGTCTACTGCTAAGCAGCAAGCCAGCAAGGAAAAATCCAACCAGAGGAAAAAAAAACAGCAAATCACTTATCTGAATGAGAGCAGGAATGCAAGCTGAGCTCCAAGCAAGACGTGGAAGAACAATTGATTACCGGCAAGGCTGAGGGAGTTCAGGTCACTTATATCAGACATTCAGAGCCAGCTGAAGGCCATTCAGCAATTGGTTCATTACCCTCAGCAACCACCGGAGGGACCCCAGCTCAGAATTCGCCTCCAGAGTATTCACAACAGTACCCCCCCTTGAGGAGGGGTCACCGAACCTTCACCTAGGCAACCAGGATGAGCTCGATGATAGGCACGGATCAGTCTCCCAGCATGGATGTCCAAAGCAAACACCCAGAATTGTCCTCCGTGACCATAACCTCTCCACTTAACCAAATACTGGAGTTTCCGTTAGCAAAACGAGAATCCAATATTTTCTCAACCACATACTCCCAAATTGCCCTCAACCAAAACAGGGGTCGGGAGGCGCAGCCATAGGAACCACTGGCTCGACAAACCTCTTCAATAAGGACTTGTGGAACACGTTATGGAACTTAAATGTCCCTGAAAGAAGCAAATGGAAGGAAACTGGATTAATAATTTCCATGATCTTATAAGGTCAATGAACCTTTGGCTAAAATTTTGGAGATTGCAACCTTCATAGGGATATTTTTGAGGAAACAAACCAAGTCCCCCACTTTAAAAACGAGGACCAATCAGTCCTTGCCGGCTGGCAAACCGCTGGGGCCTTCTCTTGAGAGAGAGACAACCTCTCCATACCTGGTCCCAATCTGCATACGCTCCACAATAGAGTCAACCCCCGGACAGACAGAAGCTCCGCCTGTCCTGAAGAAAATCGAGGTTGAAACCCAGAATTGCAGAAAAATGGAGACATCAAGGTGGCAGAGCTAGCCCTATATTAAGAGCAAACTCAGGCCAAAGGCAAAAAAGAGACCCAGTCATCTTGTCAGCAGACACAAAACATCTCAAATAAGTCTCCAAGGTCTGGTTTGTTCTCTCGGTTTGTCCATTGGTCTGAGGGTGAAATCAGAGGAGAAAGATACTGAACACCAAGTTTAAAACAAAATGTCCTCCAAAATCTGGAAACAAATTGGACTCCTCTGTCAGACACAATGTTCTCCGGAATGCCATGTAACCGAACCACGTGCTGAAAGAACAAAGGCACCAATTCGGAGGAGGAAGGCAACTTTAGGTAATGGCACAAAGATGTATCATCTTGGGAAAACCTATCACAGATTACCCAGATACGGTCATTCTCTGAGAGACAGGGAGGGTCGGAAATAAAATCCTTAGAAATATGGTCCCATGGCCTCTTGGGTACAGTTATGGCATTAACAAACACTAGAACGAGACCAAGGCTTGGAACGAGAGCAAGTCACACAGGACTGCACAAAGTCCCTGACGTCACGAGACAAAGTAGGCCACCAAAGGACCGACTCACGAAGTCTCTGGTACCAAAAATCCCGGGATGACCAGCCAACGCGGACAATGAATCTCAGACATCACACTCTTCTTCCACTGGTCTGGGACAAACAATTTCCCAACAGGGCAGCGTTCAGTTTTATCCTCTGACACCCCCTCCAGAGCCGTCTCAAATTGGGCGGATGGCGGAAAGAACTACACCCCTTTCAAAAATAAGCAGGATCAGATAACTCAGGAGAATCCGCAAAGAAACTCCTCGAGAGGGCATCCTCCTTAACATTCTTAGTGCCCGGAAGAAAGAAACCACAAAATTAAAACGTGTGAAAAACAAGGCCCACTGGTCTGTCTGTCAGGGACACCGCACTGCACTTGCTCACTGAGCCAGGCGTGTGTCCTGAGTGTACAAACTGTGCCCAAAGATACTGTTATAGCAGAGCCGCAGCAGGGAAGACGTGTGTTTCTGAGGAACAGGACCTTCAGCATGTGATTTCCAAGGGGGCGGAGGGCCACACGTCTCTCAGAGGCAGCTGTAGCAGATAGGAATTGCTTCAGGCCGGAGGACTGCAGCACCTGACTGCCTAGGGGCGTGGCCTAAGCTCCAGAGATCTAGGACGGTAAAGGAAAACTCCTAGAAGGGTAACTACGAAATAAAGTTACCAAGGGGCATAGACGAATGAATAGTCAGGATAGCCAGGTCATACACAGAGGGAGCAACGCAATACAAAAGGAGCAGGCAGAGAATAATCAGAACACAGCCAAGGGATCATACAAGAGGGAGCAACGCAGTACAAAAGGGACAGGCAAAACTCGTAACAGGGACACAGCCAAATCAGAACCAGACAGACAAAACGTGCACAGGCACAAAGCACTGGCACAAGCACAGGGTCAGACACACTCAGCCAAAGGTCAGAGTATAAACAACAAAGATTGGCCTCACAGTGAGGCTAAAAAAAGCCTCCCAGGACCCAGAAAGAGGCCAACCAAGTAAACCCCGCGACTACTGGTCCAAGAACCCAGTAAACCATGTCAGTACCCCCTTCTTAATGGGGGGCCTCTGGACCCCCAGGTTCCCAGGTTCTGAGCATGAATGCCCGAACAGACGGTCAGCATTTACCGATCTGGCCATCACCCCAAGACCGGTTCTCTGGACCGTACCCCCTCCAATGCACCAAGTACTGTAAGGACCCCGGACCGCCGGAT